>JABUQX010109566.1:35000-37791 GCA_015478945.1 Trachelipus rathkii
AATAATAATAATAAAACATTGATTATTATTATTATTATTAAACATAATCGTATTATTATTATGAGTATTATTACTTCACATTAATGTATAATTATCATCGTTTATGACTAGTCTCTCTATCAAAGTTTAATAAGTTATTATTTTATATTTAGAATTATAAAATGTTGTAACATTTTCTTAACTGTTAAATCTTTTTAAAATGAAATATTATTATTATTATTATTATTATTATTATTATTATTATTATTAAATTATTATATAGTTATTTTATTATTATTATAAGTAGAGTTATTATAGTAGTAGTAGTCAGTAGTAGTAGTAGTACACATTACAGTAGTGTAATTGAAGTAAGATATCATTTTTCGTTGCTAAATTTTTCTTTTTTCCCCCATTTCATGGCAATTGTTAAAAAGAATGGTAAAATTATCATTATCTAGCTCAATTTTTTTAAGAAAGAAAATAAAAATTGAAATTTTATTTTATTATTATTATATTAGATTATTATTAATTATATTATTATTATTTATTATATTATTATTATTCCAACTATTACTTTAGAAAATATTAATTTTAACGTGCTTATCCCCTATGCAGGGGGTAACACGGGGGGACCCACAGAAATGAAACTTTAAGGCCGGCTATTTCCAAACCAGCGCCATCAACGTGTTCGCAGTCGAGTTTAATCTATATTATATTATTGAATGATTATTATAATTCTTTGAGTTGAACTTTTTGTTTCGAATGCATGTCCATCATTTATGACCAAGTTGACCAATGACTGAGAATTATTTTGGAACAGACTTTCTGTGAGTTACCTGTGGCATTCAATTAACACTCTGCATCTAGTTTGCTCTAAACGCCTTGTTCTTTTATATTTTTATGTTCAGTTCTATAGTAAATAGTTTTATGATTTTGGGGGAATTTACTTTTATATATATATTTTATAAGTTCCATTTTACTTTTTTTTTTTTTTTTTGTATATAAATATTGTCTATTTAACCTTGAAGGGATGACTGTTAAATGCAAATAATGAATCACAGTATATATATATTATATTATTATATATATATATGAATATATATATATATAATATTATGATATATATATATATATATATATATATTATATATATATATATATATATATATATATATATAATATATATATATATATATATGGATCTTTATATATATATATGTATTAATATATAGTATAGATTATATATTTATATATAATCTAGTGATATATATATTATATTATAGATATATCTATATATATATATATATATATATCATTTATATAAATATAGTATATATATATATCTATATTGTATATATATATATATATATATATTGTATATATATATATATATATATAAAATATATATATAGTAATACCTATATATATATAGTATATATATATATATATATATATATATATAATATAGTATATAGTATGTATATGTATATATTATAATACAAAAATAAATGAAACCTGAAATGAACTATTCGAAAAGTGGAAAAATGTAAAAGATTATCAAAAGAAAATAAAAGCTTATATATTGGTATTTCATTTCATACAGAAAATAAACTGGAATATAAAGATAAAAATAAAGTATTAAAGATGATGGTAATGATGGATAAACTAAAGAACTTGAAGTGGATTAAAAGTGGATGAACTAAAAACCGTGAAGTGGATTAAATGTGATACTTTTAGCATGGATGAAAATACAATGCTGAGGACGAGAAAATATTCGCTGGAGCAAATTCATTTATTTGGAAATTACTGATATAGACGCAAAGAATTAAGCAAAAAATATAAAAAGAATTTTGGATACAGAACATGCAATTTGGCAGATTTATTCAAAACGTATTTCTCAAACTTTTGATAAAGTTCAAAGAGATTTTGTTGGAAATTTTTTGAACAATCAGAAAGCTTCTACATCTGAAAAAATTAGAAAAATACCCATACCAAAATGAAATTTGAAAACTGCGCGCAGTTTACATAGCTTGTATTAAAAAGACTAATCAAACATGTTGATATCATTCGACAATGTTAATAACATGGTAGTTACAATCCTGCATTTATAGAAGCACAAAGCAAAACCAAGTTTTGGAAGAGACTATACAAAATTAGATGAAAAAGTAGATGAATATATTCAAAAACGTTTTTAAAAAAAGAAGTAGCGTTAGCACTTGGGGGTAATTCAGAGGGATTTTCTATATCAGAGAAAAAGAAATATTATTGTTGTTCCTCTTTGTATGGAGTATCTATCATAAGTGAACATAACATCACATGTTTAGAATTGAATTCTCTTAATTAATTAATTAATAGACCGGGCACTTGTAAATTAATCTGTACTTCTTAAAATTCACTTGTTTTTCTTTTTTCGTCATATTCTTCAGATTGGTACCTGAATATATATTAAGGGACTTAGATATCTATTATATACTTATACGTAGATCGCATGGATGTAAATATCCTTGTACATTTCCATTAGGATATTATATAAGGGTAATATAATTATATATTATTATATAGAATATACTATACGTTGTATATATTAGCTATCTACTGTAGTATAGATATAATAATAGTATATATATAGTATTATATATATATATATATATATTATAGTATATATAGTATATATTAATAATATTAAGTATATTATATATATATATAGTCAGTTCTTATCAATATAATAATAGTAAGGATATAAAACATCAATGGGAAATTAATTTTTGCATAGTTTATTTTTGAAGGCAAAACGGTTAAATTTTTTCTTGCG
>JABUQX010109567.1:0-16125 GCA_015478945.1 Trachelipus rathkii
TTTTGCTATGTAATGATTGAGTAGATCGAAAACTTATTCATAATTTCAAATGTAAATGTCTTATTCATAGTACCTAATGTTAGTATCTATGGTAGGCTATATCACTTTGTAAAAATGCTAGATATGTCGGTAATGTTCAGGCTTGATGGGTTATGAAGAGTAAAGGTTTAAATGCTAAATTACTTTGCTAGGCTAGACATGGTCTTGGTATGTTTTATTTTGGATATATAAAGACATATCCTTGTTCGTGATGGAATACAATTCTAAACTAGTGAAGCTTGGGTATAGCGACTGTACCGAAGTTTTGGCAATATCGCTTTGTTTTTAAAAAGTAAACTTACGCTATAACTTAGGTGTTCAGTTTGATAGTTATGTTAGACTCTGTTAATTTTTTTGTAAAGTTTTGTTAAATATTACTATGAAAATGTAAAATTAACACTGATTTGTTAAAGAAAATGTTGGAAAAGTACAAATAGTTTAAGTTTTGTGAGGTTATTCTAGCTATTTACAAGATATTAAGCATATAATTTTGTTAATGTTAAAAATTTATACGTAAGTAAAGCATGTTAGTTACGCTAAAAGACAAAAATTTATGTTGTAATCGCAAAAAAAAGCTTGTTTTATGTGTCAACGTTGAACGATTAATATAAATGAAAGTGAATAATTAGTATTTTTGTTATAAACATTAAGAGAAAAAGTTAATGATGATGTTAATGATAGATTAAGTTAGACTAAACAGTTTATACTTGATCCGTGGAGCATAATTATACTAAGATTCATATTTTTTGCATTTTTGAACGATATTGTGAATGACTAAGAGAGTACCACTAAAGTTCTCAGTGTTAAGTTTCGTATATTTGTGCAATATAGGGTTGTTGCTAGAACATAAGTCTATGTATTAAGAAGAAATTTTAAAAAACTTTGAAATAATTTAGTTAACATTGACTGAAAAATATAAATGTAAGTTAGTAATTGGTATTTTTGTTATAAACATTAAAAGAATAAAAATAAACTTATAATTAAGCCCCAAACTATTTCTAAAGAGGAAAAGAAAAAAATTGTCATTGTAATAATCATGATTGCATGAAAGTCTGTTTTAACTGTATCAATAATAACGAATTGCGGACATTATAATATTAGACTGGTTACGAATGTGTCGCATTAATAAAAGCAAATTATCAATGGTAACATTACCTTCGGGAACTTTCGCTCTTTAAAAGGGATGCTTATTACCGAGATAATTATATCGAACGAGCGATGTAGAATCTGATTGTTTTTTTCGAATTTATATTCAAAGGCAATTATAGAGACGACTAAAGGTTGCCAATAAGTTTTTTTAAATTTTTTTTAAACTAAGAAAATACCCCAAGATAAAATCGCAACAAAGATGTCAAAGAGTCAGGGGTCTCTCGGCCTCAGCGGCGGGAGGGACTTCGTCTTCCCCTCTAGTCCCCCCACCGTACGGCCTCGAGCCCCGTTTAATAAATAAATAAAAAAAAAAAATTGAAAAACAAAAATACACATATAAAAATTAACCGATATAAAAAAGAATGTGGCAACCTTTTTTCTCGTCTATTTATTGGGTTTTATGTTAAACAGTCACATGGTATGATGGTTAGTACATTTAGGGTCAGCGATATTTCGATAATCGATTAGGGTTTCAGCGATATTTCGATCTATGTTAACATTTATTGTAACATCACTTTTAAAGGGAAACGTTGCCGATACTTCTTTTAAAAAAATAAACATGAAAAAAAAACCAACCAACTTTTTCAAAATTTGCAGACATCTTGTGGAAACTCTCACTCAATCTTTGACTCTTCAGTTGATTGACTTTAACCACCTACCGAAGAGGGTCCTCATTCCACATAGGGACAAAAAAGCTCGTAGTTACACAGATGTTTTCACTTTTTAAATAAAAGTTGTTAATTTTAAGATCAAATTTGTGATATTAGTTAGAAAAAAAATTTTCGTGGCTGAGGTTGTTGGCCGTCGGTGTTTAAATTGATGAAAATAAAAGATATAGTGAAAATTCGCAAATCTTATTCGACAAGTAAGTTAAATAAGGGCAGGGAGTTCCCCAATTTTTTAATAATATATATTATATATATTATATATATAATATATATATATAATATAATATATATATATATATAATAATATAATATATATATAATATATATATAATAATATATAATATACATTATAATATATAGTATATATATATATGGAATAGTAAAAAAATCGAGAAAAGGGGAAGTATTTGGTTCAATTTGACTACATATAAGGAATAAAGGTACTAGAAAGTTGAAACATATAGGAGAATGATTTTTGAATATGGAAGAAATAACTGAATATAGATAAGTTGGCTAATACAACACGCTAGGCCTGAGATGTCATTAAGAGTCAGCAACTTTAGCAAATCAAATAAACAGACAAAAAATTTATAAAAGAAGTTAAAAGATTGATTGCTGATAGGGTAATGATAAACTTATTGAGGCTCAAGTCTGGCTAACATTAGAGTGAAGAAAAGGAAGTAGTCGTTTTCATTTGCAATCAATGAGAAGCAATGGGAAAGAGATTGTCCTAGAATTGGAATAAAATAAAGAACGCAGAAGTAGAGATAAGTGTTTATGGAATAACAATGAAGAGAAAACATCAAGGAAATAATAAATTTAGAGGTATTTTGATGGAATACTAGTATATGGTTAGCTCAATTAAAACTTTATGGGCGGAGAATTATTGATGAAGGAGCATAGCCATTTCATTCGGCCAGAGAAATAGAGAATAATGTAAAAGATAAAGAAACAAGATAAAAAGATTTAAATTTGGAGAGAGTGAGTTTGAATCAAAGGTATTTGTAAGATTGGGGATAAAAAGGTGAAAATAACGAACCCGCCGAAATTAATTGAGGGAGATGTTCCTTAAGTTGATAGGTCCGTGAAACAATGGTAATATGGGTTTAGTAATATATTTAGAAAAGTATAAAAGTTTATTTAAAGGAACTTTTGATAATATTGATATGAAATGTTAGGCTTAAATAAACAAATACATCATTTAAAAATAAGAACTTTTGAGAGCTTAAAAGGTCAACACAAATTTGTGATTGGTGATGGATTGGAATAGGAAGGATTAATAAAATCAAATGGGCAGAACATGGATTAGCCAAAACTTCATCTGCAGTTTGGCATGACAGTTGTGATATCAAAAGCTTGGTGGTATGCTTGAATTGAATACAGCGTGTATGGAAATTTAAGTTTTGTTTATCTTAGAAATTAAAAAATAAGAATTAGATAAAAGATATGGTAAGGAGAAATTTCAGTAAGGAGTAATGATGGATATAAAAAGAAACAGCTAAACTAGTGGTGGAATTTCTATGATCCTTCTGGCAATTCTTAGGACTGTAGAGTGTGTGGTCTTTGGATTGAGTGTAAAATGGATGAAGGAAAAATGGTTTTCTGGTTATGGTGGACATGGGCAACTCAGACTATGTAATGACATCTATTTGTGAATATTAGGAACATACAACCTGAGGAGATTAGGACGAAATAGTGAATGTAAAAATTGGTAGTTATGTATATTTGGTAGGCGACCTATTGTATTAGGAATTATCTTTATCGTGTCATCTAATGTGACTGGAATTTCGATGGATAAGATCCAAAACAGAAAATCAGATATCAGTCGTGTATGTGTGGGAACGATAAAAAGATCAGTTGTCTGAAGCAATTGGTCGCTTGGTAAATGAAAATGCGAGGGAAATGGGTAAGGTTGAATAAGGACTGGCATTATAGAAAAGATATCGATGGCAAGTAGTACCGTGTGTTCAATTGATTCGGGATTAGTTGCTACTGGTTCATGATTGTTTCTCCTGTCATTCGGGCTGTAGGTACGCTAAACGATTATTACCGTGTCTGCATTGAATGATATGGTTATCCTCACCCCGGCATATCCTCTAAATAGTGGTTATGGGAGAAACATCATATGACTAACTTGACAGGATTAACAGACATTAACCCTGAATTAAATATCATAGAAGACCTCACCCGTTATATATTGTTAAATTATTGAGCCCGAAAATACTCCAGTCTAGCTTAGAATTGAGAAAGGTCTACGCATGCTATCGCACATTCCAATCAAAAATATCAGCAAACCATCGACTGATAAACGAGATATTCTACACAAAATTATGCTATAGAAAGATCATCAAATAGACAGGGCAAATAGGAAGGATATTTAAGTATTACTATAGAGGAGATAAGCATTGGATAATAGGAGGACGCTGTAAAAGGTACTTAACTTGAATGCATATGTGAATTACACTGTCAATAGTTGAAGGGCAGGGCGGGACACTGACACAATATTGTATGATGTTAAAGCACATTACCTCTTTTATTGTCAGAATTTATATACTCAGCTATAAGGAAATTTCATAAAAAAGATGAGTAATAATTGACAAGTATGTTAGAAGTGAATGAAGATTTAGAAATGGCTGAGAGGCCGAAATTATAGAGTAAACACAGTGATAGTAGTCGAGAAAATCCGGAAGATAATAAAGAAGTAATAATTGGATGAGCCTTATATCTCTTTAGTTTTAATAAAAAGGAGAGATAGTAATGGAAAAATATGGTAATAATGACAAACAACTTAGATAAAAGTTAATCAAAGAATATTTATTACAAGAAGCAGAGTGTGCGTTTTATAATGCATACCAAGAGTAGGTGTATTAGCAACAAGTAATAAAATGGAGCGGATTGCTACAAAAAAAAATTTAGACAATGGAGATGGTTCAATATTCGATCTTGCGTAACTCAGCAAAGGTTTGAAGATCTTGTAAGATTGATACGAATACATTTCCTAATGTTATTTTGTATAAGGAGGTCTTTATACGTGTACCTTTTTTCATCATCCTCTACCATTATTTAAGTAGTTATGACTAGCTGGAGACATATTTAGTGTCGTAGAAGTGGTTAAGACGGAGTGACATGAACAATTAATCCATCCAATAGATGGACTGATTACGGTTGACAAAATCAACAAGTTTAAGGTAACAAAGCTATTCGTACAGCACCACGATTAGTCTGCTAGATGGGATTTGAGCTGACCGTAAGGGGTGAGAATCTGAATCGTAAGTCTACCGACATGTTCTGCGAATTGTTCTAAATATAGGATCTGGTCCGTGTATTGTTCATATTATGGTGGGCGCTGTCCTGAGCAAATTCATCGAAGACTCTTGGTAGCACTCCTGTTGTTATAGTGTTTGTTGTATGCTGGAGATTTTTTGAATTATCTTCATGGTTTCTTATAGAATTCTTGGGAATCTTGCCACCTTTTCTCTTCTTATAATCCATGTTTGACTGAAGGGTATTGAATTTATTAGGGTACATTGTTCTATATGAAGGATCGTTCCTACGTCAGGATAGTTTATCAGCTTTATTTGTGGATGTTTTATGTTTAACCTACTCAAATATCTGAAATAATTATAACATTATGAATTACTAATTCTCTGTCTCTGTCTCTTTGTCTCTATCTCTCTATCTCCTCTCTCTCTCTTTCATTCTTGCATCTCTCCTTATACCCAATTCTCTTTCTACTTTCTACTGCTATTAATGATATTTTATCTGTTGCTTTATCTCTCTTTTCATATATTTATCATTGTCTTCATTATTTTTTGGGTTTGTTTTTTTCTGTGTTTTTTTTTTTATTTCTTTCTTTTATTTTTTTTTGATTGTTTTATTTTTTCGTCTTTTGTTTTCGTTTTTTTTTTTTATTTATCTGTATAATTTTTTTTAGTACGTTTTGTCTCTCTCTTGTCGCTTCTTTTATGGGTTGACTTTCCTTCTTTTTTTTTTTTTTTGTTCTTTTTTTTTTAGTTTTTCACACACACGATATATAATCAATTAAGTTGCAGGGATTTCTGATATCTCCGCAATTTTTTCACTTTCATAAAGTGTGGCATAGCATATCCTTTATTCTCACCAATTCTCCTTCTTCTGCCTTCTAGTCCTCCTTCCTCTCCGCCTGTGTGGCCTCGCGGCCTTGTCCCTATTCTGCCGTTCTGTCCCGTCTGGGGCCAGGGGCGGCTGGCTCGCTCCACTGTAGAGCCCCTCAGCCCGCCTCTCGGGCCCCGCCCACTTCTCGTGCCCGCTATCTTCTCTTCCCATCTCCTCCCTCTCTTGGCCGGTGGTTCTCCGCCCTCCTTCCCCCTTCAATCCTCTTCTCTCTTTTTTATCATCTTTTTCATATCTCTCTCTCACCTCTACTTTATTCTAAACATTCTCTTCTCTCTCTCTATTCTATCTCTCTTTATCTCTCTCCTTACTCTCACCTCTACTTTCTCTTGACGGGCTCGGTTCTTGTCTTGCTCTCGCTACTCTCCCCTCTCCCTAGCACGATCTTCCAAGTCGTCCCTGAGACGGAGTGCGCGTTTCCCGCCGCCGGGTTTCTTACCCGGCGGCTGCTTCGGCCTGGTTTGTGCTGCTGGCTGGCCTCCTGCCCCGCACGCCACCACGCCACCCCCCCGTTGGCCTGCCGCGCCCCCTCTGATCTCCGCCCTGGCGGCGCTGTCGGTTAGTCGCCAGCGGTGCGTCGTGTCAAGAGGGACGCCAGGTGTGCCACATTTCACCTCGTCCCTGCGAGGGGCTCGCCCCCTCTGTACTCTCCACGTGCTGTCGTTTGGTCCGACCCTTGCGTCACGCGCACGGTTTCACGCACTCGCACCCCGGGGCCCGCTGCAGGCCTCCACCCCGGCCTTTTTACCGCCCCGCCTCGCCTCGCCCCATCCGTGCACCCCCGGCTTTTCTCGGGTTACCTGCCCTTTACCCTCCCTCAAGGGGTTCTGCAATGTAAATTGTATTCCACTCTTTCCTGCGCAAAATTCCTTTGTACCCTTGTGCCCACAGGTCTCCTCCTCACTCTCTCATTTTTTTTTTTGTCTTCTCTTCCCCTTAACCTGAGGCCTTCTTCCTTCTTTTCGCGTTTTTCCATACACTTTCGCACTTTGCTCTTCCCCCGCTTCGGCACCGGCTCCTCTCCTTGTTGCACTATACTGTAATTTCTTTTAGTCAATCTCTTCCCGCTCCTCTTTTCCACCTCTTTCACACCTTTTTTCATTGCATTCCACCTCTCTCTTCATCTCATACTATTTCCTTTCCTACTAATATCTCTTTCTTCGTCTATTCATTTCTTCTCTCTTTCTCTCTCTCTCTCTTTACTTATCTTCTGACTATCTCTCTTCTTCTTCTGCACTTTTTGTTCATTATCAATATCTTTTTTTTTTTTTTGCCGTTCGTGTCCAGGACCCACCGGCCTACCATGCTCGCGGCCCCTGGAGCTGCCCCCTCCGCCTGGGAGGCCCTGTCCTATTCTGTCACACTTACACACGCACCGCTTCTGCTTGGTGAAGCTGCCTACTTCGGATCCGTCACTCCTCCCTCCCTCCATTTCTCCCTCCGTTTCTCCTTCTCTTCCGCTTCCTCCACCTCCAACTGCTCAGCATCATTCTTGATCGCTCACCAGAGCATCGTGTTCTGCTACAAGTGGGACCGCGTCAGCTACGCTATGGGCTCATCTTTTCGCCGGTGTTACATGGCCGTACAGTAGGCGGACGAGCTGTTGCGTCAGGCCTTCGCGGCTGCAGCGCTGCTGCTGGCGCCTTGCGGGCGCTGGCCCCGGCATGCGTGCGCCTGGGCGAGGGTCCTCACACACTCTCGTGCCTGTGCTGCTGCACTTCGTTGTTGCGCACCTCCCTCTCACGGCGGTCCGTGCCACCTCACTCACCCTCCTGTCACGTCGCCGCTTTCCGTCTGTGGGAGCGTACCCCTCCCCGCTGTTCTCTCCCGGCTTTACTGCTTTCCTGCGTTTTCCCTCCCTCCCGCTCCTCGTTCCTCGCAACTCTTGCGCCACCCGCATCGACGCCCGTCTGGAGCGCCCCGGCTGTCATCCGTTGATGGCGGCCGGCTTGTCTGCCACATGGCTCAGGCGGTACTCCGCCACCCCTCCGCGACGCTCGGCGCGACGCCTTTTCGGGCCTCTCTGTCCGCGAAATTTCCTTGCCCGTCTACCTCCTTCCCTTCACTCGCGTCCACCCTCCACTCCTATGTTTCTTACACGGGTCGCCGCTGTCGCCCCTTGGTTTCCCCGCTGCTCCCCTTGCGTCTTTTCGCCTCCGCTCGGGTTTTCCGCGCTTGTCCGCCGCTACGCGTACACATCCCTCCGCCTCTGCGTGCTCTGTTCCTCGGCTCACACACCTCCGCGCCGGCCCACTCCTTCATCGCCGTTCTCCTCTGGCTGTCCACCACTTGCCGCCTACGGGGGCAGGTAGGCGCGGTTGTGGACAGCACCCCCGCACCGCACGCGCCCCCTCTACTCTGTCCCCTCTCTTTACGCCGCGTCCTCACCCCACTGGAGTCATCTCTCATCGTGACCTGAAGCGTGCGCCCGACATGATGCTTTTCCCCGGCTGCCGGCTGGTCTTGCCGCCTGTCCCCGCTCCCGCACCTGTCAGGCCGGGACCTAGCCCGGTGTTCCCCTGTCGCTCACCTCCGACGCAGGCAAGCCATCTTTTGCCCGGCTGTCGCGGCACTTCCGCTGTTTACCGTCTTTGCACTCACCTGGCCTTATGTCTAGGTTCTGCGGTCCCCTTACCTGCCGCCCTCGGTGTCGCGGCTGACACCGTCTTGGTGCACGTTATGCCCACCGCAGCTCTGTACCCCTGCTGTATTCTCTTCGCCGCGCGCGTGGCCTCCCTTGGCTCCCTCCCTGCTCCCCTGGGGGGCACCGACTCGACCGCTCCCGTGTGCGCTCCGGCTCTGCTTCGTCTTTGGCTGGGCTCCTCACCGCACTGTGTAAGTCGTGGTTGTGGACGGCCTGCCCACTCTCTTGCACCGCCCATCATCATGTTTCGTCGGAATCGGCTCGTCCAGCCGTCGGGTTTGCGCTCGCCCCACGCATTTTGCGGCGCGCTGCCGTACTATGGTCGGGTGCCTGCCCGTGTTTTTCTGTTTCATACTGCGGTGCTCTGTTCACTGGTTCATCTAGCTGCGCCCTCGTTTGCCCTGTGCGTTTACCCGCACTGGGCGCCCCCATCTAGTTGGTTCGCTGGCAGCGGTGGCCGTTTTCGGCTTCCTTTTTTCTTTCACACGCCCTGCTGCGGTTTTGGTGGGCGCCTGGCGCCTGGGCCGCTCGCCCCTGGTGCCTCTTTCCCTCGCTAGTTGACGTTGCCGTTCGGCGACAAGGCGCCTGGCCCCGCTTGTCTCATACGCTCACGTATCGCCCTATCGCGCATTACTCCGTCGCTGGCTCGAGTACCCCCTATCATTACATCCAGCGCCACTCTAAGTCCCTTCCCTACCCTGGGCCCGCTTCCTCCGCAGCAAGTGGCGTGACAGCCTAGGAGCCCTGCCCTGGCTAGATCTGTGTCTGGCCTTTGTACCCAAGGGGCGTTGTCCCGGCCACCCCGCGCCTGGATTTTACCGGAGCTCCATTTCCAACACGTGTGTCTCCTTTTCCGTCACCAAGCCCCGCACATCCCACCCACGATGCGACGGCTTCTCGGCTGCATGGCTGTTTTCACCGGTCCGCAGCGAAGATTTTTTGCGGACCCACAATTGGGCAACGTTGCAGAAGCTTGACGCTCTCCTGACCAGGGCAGTAAGGGCCAGACACCATTTCTCAAAATTACAGGTGTACAGGTCAGCGAAAATTGGTCTTTGGTTGTCTGCCAACTTCGAATCTTTTCCAGTTGGGATAAGGAATTCCAGAGCTGTAGTCCATATAGAGGAAAGAAGAATTGATCCAGATTCTGTTTATAGAGATCCCGCAAAAACGATGATGGGAGTATGATGTATGAAATCATGTCTGACCAAGGGCACCGTCTTTGCTATTTGCAATGCAGTTTGATACTTCTGCATGTAAAGAGCGGTTGTAGGTATGATCTTCCTTTCGCTGTTGAAAGTCTGGTAGTGCTGTGTCAGCTCAGTTTTTGAAAGGCTCAGTGTAGCGGAATGAGCTCGAATGGCTAGCAAGCTATACCTAACGCATCCGCTACCTAGCGCGGAGCTGAATGTATCAGTTTTTCAGTCCCTAGGAGGACTGTGGTGAAGGATTGGAGCGACCAGATATTTTTCTGTGTAACTTTCCACACTCAAGGAAGGGGATTGTGGAGTTAACAGTCGATATGTTAAGTTCGAAAATAGTGTTTACGCGTTTGACGATTAATTCGCTAGATCTCGCTGCGGCGCTTTAAAAATATAATGTTTGGGGTAGTACGGGCCTTTTTGTATTGGCCTGTAGAGTTCTTCTTCTCATCGTGGTACAGTGCACTCTTCTGACCACCAAGGGGTTGCCGACCGCTGTCGAGGAAGACTGTGTAATGCAAGCTTTCCGCTGCCGAGATGATCTCTTTCTGGAAAGAAGCGAAAGGCATAATCAACAGTCGGAACACCACTATTGAAAGGGAAGAAAGAAGGATAGCTGTGGCCTGATAAAAAGGCACCACTCCGCTCGATCATACGCCAGTCTGGAGTTGGGTTTTGCATTGGGCTGGAGGCAAGCTCGTTAATCTATTGGGTAAATGATGCTGCGAATAAATAATCAATAGGGGACCAGGTAAAAACGATCCATTAGGGAATGGAGCAAAAGGAAATGTCGATACAAAAGAAGTGTGGTGTATCTAAAATTCATAGGTTGGATCCTGTTTAAGGCATCCCAGAAAGGGGGTTAGGAGATTCTATTAAGATCTTGGACTAGATAATGAACAGATCCCCATAAGGGGGGCGAGGTTGAAGTCACCTAGTTATAACAACCGGAGCAGGGAGCTGGTTTAAAAGATTGCAAGGTGTGACCTTAGTAAATTCACTACTTGAGCAAGTAGCACTGAACATATAGTACGTCGATGGATAAGTGATGCTTGCCGCTACTGTGCATTGAGTTTGGTTGGAGAAGGACTGGGGGAATAGGGGATAGATTTGGAATGAGTATTCTGATCTCCCCTATCATGTACCATCTTCTAAGAAGTAACGGCGATTTATCTTCGATGGTTGAAGGAAGTTCACGTGACCATAGTCGAGTTTCTTGCAACATATCACTTGGTGAACATATGTTATGTTGAACAGTTCTTGAAATTAGAGTAATTCCACGACATCCCATTGAAGGAAGTGTCATGTGAGTTATTAAATTAATGATGGTGGTCATTAGAGACAATTGTCTTATGTTGACTGGGGGTAATGTTAGAGGGGGGTTCGGATTGAGAGGGAAGGTTGAGAAGTGGGTCTCAGGGGGAACAAAAACTGGGGGGCCAGGGTAGTTCATACACAGAGATTATTAGGTTGTATGACGTTTTTGGGAGAGTTTCAGATGTTTTGTGAAAGGCTCACATGAATGCTAGATAAGTTGAATCACCGATCCAATTGTTATGTGGTGTTTTGGTTGGTAATAGAAGAGCACGTAATGCTATATTTATAGTGAGAGCAGTTCAGAATCCGCTTGAAGCAGATTCAGAATGTGGTGAGCATAGAGTTGTTTCATGGAAACGGGAGAGGAAGATGGAAGGGTATTGTCTTTTGAGAATGTATTGGGGTTACGACATCGATTTCCAATATGGATTCGATGGATTTGGCAGGTCTGATTCTGGAGAATTTTCCAGTATCATCATGCGGGTGATTTTGGGAAATTGGGTAGTTTGATTGAAGAATGGGGACCTCTGGGTCCTTCATGCCTCCATCAGACCCAAAACGTTTAGAGCGTTTGCGACGTTTCGTTAAACAGTTTTCCATTCACCTTCTCGAAGCGGAGGAAGCATTAGAAAGAGAATGGTCATCGCATCAAGCTCCATTAGTGTTACCATTCATCTCTAGGGTATAGAATCCTTAGAGAGAGCTCATAAAGGAAACTCGGGAGAAGAATTAGGTAGAATCAGAGGAACTAAAACTGTCTTGTTGACTATTAGATGATTGGTTGTGAGTTTCTATTGGATTAACTGGGACAGTCTATTAAAGCTTTGCTTTGTCCAGAGTAGACTTATGGGAGGTCCCTTCTGAGTGCATTTTACATCTGGGGTTACTGTGTTATTGTTTAAGATTTCGGTTGCTCTATATTTTAGCGAATAATTTTAGCTTTACTGTTATTTTCTGTGTGTTTTAAAACATCTTTACCAGGGGTTTAGTAATAGTGAGGCGCATTAAGGGACAAAGAGACCGTCTTCTTGCATAAGTTTGGAGGTTTGTGAGTTGGACAGGTGTGTCTTGGCAGGAATGTTTCCAAATTTTGTATTGATGAGCTAGCTTAGTTTCATTGGTAGCTGTTGAGAGTTAATGGCTCAGGATCTGTTGATGGCTCTTTGGACGGGGGATTGAATCAACCTCCAATTTGTGCTCTCGAGGAGTGGTTGTGGGAAGTACAGGAAGACTGGTTGCAGTACTTGCCTGAGATTCAACGGAATTTAAGAGAGAAGTTCATTAGGGGAGGGTTGTGTTGGCGGATTAAAACGTGAGGCGGGGGGGTAGCTGTAATTGTGGCGTAACGTTTGATTTTGATTTGTCTGATATTTTTGATTTTGTTGTAGAATATTTTATCTCTGTCTGAATAATTAAATACAATAGCCTTATTACCTCCTGCTCAACAGGTAAGACGGGCTTTGAAAGAGGAAGACACTGTGGGGTCCTTTTGCAGTTCTGGGCAGTTAGGGGTATTTCACATCGGATGTGAAATAATTCTCCGAGATTGGGCATCTGTCTTCCTGTCCCCTACAGTATTTCTGACCAAACCGTTGACAATTTGAAGCAACGTCTGGTCGAGGGATAAACGGTGCGAACACTGTAACTTGTGAACCCTATTTTGACTTTGTAGTGGATAAGGGTGTTAAAGTCAGTAGTAGGGGGTTTGGTTTGTCAAGGAGTTTCCGGCGAGGGGGAAATCTATAAGTTTGTAACGGAAAATCTTCTGTTGGAGTTCTTCCAAAACGACAGCGTCTTCGTCTCTCTGAATAGAACAATAAATAGTGCCTTTAGATGTTTTCTTATTTCATCAGGAGTAGAAATATGAGGAATGTCTCCGAGAGACGTTATGATTGACAGAATGAACTTGATTTGGTTAGCAGCTTTTACGAGATGGACCCATTCCTCATCATGGACTGGAGGGTCTTCAACTCCTAGGGTTTTTTCGAGTGCCCTACTGAGAGGAATGGTTCTGTGCTTCAATGTAAGATTTTGGAGGTAGTGGATGCAATATGTAAATAACATCGGGAATTGGACATGTCTGTGACATTCCTGAGGGGGTGCGGTATGGAGGTAAACGAATGAGTCGACTATACGGGGCCCTTTACGGGATGCCCGGGCGTGGGGGGCACTGAGGGTTTGCTTTTCGAGCGAAATCGATGAAATTTTTGCGAAAGACTAGGTGTAGTAGAAGAGAAAGCAATTGATAGTAGTCTAGAAGTTAGTAGGTCGTGGTAGGGCCCAGGCTGAAGCTGCAGATGGTCGCTCATCCTTTATTTAAGAACGTTTTTTCTTTAAAGGACTTTTCATAAAAAAATTTACCACAAGCTTCGTCACCATGAATGACACTATAAGCATAAAGCAAATGAGACATAAACAACTAACAGGATGGGCTGGAAAGGCGTATTTTCGAGGAAGGGTAATCCTTCTCTCACGCAGGTACATCCGAGACCCACACAACCACCGGTACCCCACCCGTGGTGGGCTGTGGATTGGCTCGGAGATCCTCCCAAACCTTTACGTGGGGCCACCGTGTACACACACGGCACTATGTCTTCGCGTGAAAGTCGAGATAATACAGCCATGCAGATCAGCTCCTCAGTGGTTAGCCAGGTAAGGGTTCCCTACATTGGCGGCCCGGTCAAAGTAGAGCTAAATGACCGGTTTTTCAACTGTACCTCATCCACGGGGAGAAAGGGGGTGAACTGTTAACCCGTGCGGGAAGAGGCACCCGATAGCCCAAGGGGCTGTGATGGGAAATAGGGAGGGCAACCTTATACAAATTAAAGGATTATGGGGGGCATTAAAAAAAAAAAAAAAAAAAAAAAAAAAAAAAAAAAAAAAAAAAAAATCGCTCTTCGCTCAGGCCTGAAGGGGGTGTTCTCGTATGTCCGCCAAACATCCAGAGCCCCACCACTACACGGTGAGCGACGACTGGGGGATTATATTATATATAATTTATATTTGTGTTTTTTTTTAATCTATATATATAGGGGGTGTATATTTATATATATATTATATATATATATATATATATTAGTATTTATATATAGTATATTTATATATATATTATAAGTATAATATATATATTAGGGATATATATATTTGTTATAAATAATATATTATAGTTATATATATATATATAATATATATATATTATATATATTATAGTAATATACTATATATATTATTGATTTATAAAAAAACTTATTTTCCTATGTCTAAGAAAATTAATTATGTTTCGGAGAAAAAGATTTCTTTTTTTCGAAATATTTATTAATTGAATTAATAAATGACGATTTCTTTCCTTAAGAATTAATTAATATTATTAATATTTAATTTTATTTTTAAATTTTTACGATTTCTAGTGTTTTGATTATTCATTTCTAATTTTAGCTGAACCCAGCTCTGTCGCTCGGCACCGGCCCCGGCAATTTCTACCGCCGCCTCCGAGGATCGGACGTCGGCGGCCAGGATGAACAACGAACGCCGAGGACGAGTAGCGCCAGTAAAAGAAACTAAACTTGATTTGATGGTTGCTTCTGGGTTCGTTGTGCCACTGTGTGCACTCACTACTCACTCTCCATTGGGCACAATCTGTCACTTTGCCAGTCACTCATAAATTTTTTGAAGGGGCTAAGCTAGGTTCGCTGTTTTGATCTCGAATAACACCATTTCATAAATATAAAATGTGAAGGGTGAGCGTTGTCAACAAAGTGCGTTTCTTCCCGGAGGCTGCTTAATTAAGAGTCTTCATGGGGCTAAAAGCACCTCGCCCGAACAAAAAACAACAGACGCCCTATATATAATATATAATATATATTTAATATTATTTATATATATATATATATATATATATATATTATATATATATTTATATATATATATTATAATTAAAATATATATTGATCAGGATAGATATGTACTAACATAGTACGACGGCTGTCATGTCTGAGCCGTCAGACATCATTACAGTAATGATTGAGGGACCCTTCATATTTATAATATAAGTATTATTCTCTTATATTAATTCTATGGATCTAGGCCAGGTTTTAAAATGTAAGGTTTAGTTTGCGAAGGATGATGACCACATTGGCTATTCAGTAAAGAATTTAATGATTATAAACAACTGATCTTGATATGAGAGATAAAAAGTGTAAGTCTTCACCTAGAATCTCAAAATAAAAAATAATAATTAACTACGATAGAATGGAGATGGCCAGCTGTGGCCCAGAAAAATATAGTGTATTTAAGACAATCTGAAAATGGCAAATCAGCGCTTAAGAAGCAAGGATACTAAAAAGATGCTAGAAATAATAAATTTCAATGTCGTTTACAAAAGGAGAAGTTTATAATAAGCGTATAATAGCTATGTAAGACCAGTATCCGAGTATTGTGCATAAGTTTTGGCCCCTTATTTAAGAAAGAAAAACATATGCTGGAGAGAGAGAAACTTAGAACAACAAGGATGATTTCTTGTATGATTGGTATGTTCTTGAGGAAAGCGAGGATTGGAGCTTTTCTGTAAAGCGATTTCTTAGAGGGGCATGATACAAGTAACAAAAATTTACATCCATCGATGTAATACGAGGTCAATAATTCTTTCTAGTAGACGAGGACGGGAACAGGGGATACGGTAAGATAGAAGAAGACATTCCATCTTAATGTAAGAAAGCATTCAATGAGGAGGAAGTTGTAGAGTGTGACTTACTTGGTTCAAACATTTAATTAAGAAAGGATTGATAGGTATATGGATTGTTTGGGCATCATATATTGTATTTTGACTGAGCCAAATTGGCGGGGTTTAGCTAGTTATTAAGGCAAAACTGCATGTTTAACTACCGGGATACAAACTTATAATAGTTGTAGCTATGGTGTTACAATGTCGTTAGCTATTGTTATTGGCTTTTTGGTA
>JABUQX010109568.1:0-22500 GCA_015478945.1 Trachelipus rathkii
CCTGTTACAGGCTACATTTCCTGCTCAACAAATATATGCTCAAAATTGCTACCTTGTTTCACAACCTTAAGCAAGAAGTTTCTGTCTGCAAACAACAACATATCACATAGCTTCATTGGTGACACCCTGGATTTTGAAGCAGAGCCTACCTGTAGAAGTAGGCCCCCAACAACCCAGCCTCTCCTGAATCTACAGCACCAGCTTCTTGTGCCTGGAAAACCTTGGAGTCTGCAGTTTACCTATTGTCCTACTTAAAGGAATATTATTATTATTATTATTATTATTATTATTATTATTATTATTATTATTATTATTATTATTATTATTATTA
The DNA here is from genome assembly GCA_015478945.1 of Trachelipus rathkii. Lineage (NCBI taxonomy): Eukaryota > Metazoa > Arthropoda > Malacostraca > Isopoda > Trachelipodidae > Trachelipus > Trachelipus rathkii. Next base: position 332 of record JABUQX010109568.1, read on the forward strand.
TTATTATTATTATTATTATTATTATTATTATTATTATTATTATTATTATTGTTATTTTTATTATTATTTTTAATCTAGATTTTTTTCTTTATTTTATATTGTTTGTTTTGATATTTAATTATTATTATTCTGTTACTGTTACCACTATTACTATTTTTCACACTGGAAACAAAATAGTTCAAACCGGAAACAGAACAGTTCAAACTGAAACAGAATAGTTCAGTTAAACCAGAAACAAAGAACTAAGTTCAACAAACCGAATATTTTAAACAGAAAACAAACAAGTATTTCAAAAATTTTCATTATATGTCTGTGTTGCCATCTTCTCCGTTATTATTTTTTTTTTTACTTTTTTAGTATTAGCGCTGCTGTATCCTCTCCTAATTCTTCTTTTCCCACCCCTCTCTTCTTATTCATTCCCCAGCCCTCGTCATGGTGGAGACTAACGACGACAGCCATCATCCACCCCCTCACCACTTTCGTCTCCCTCCTTTCTACCCTCACCATCCTGAAACATGGTTTTCACTAGTAGATGGCATCCTCCGTACTATCACTGATGAGGCGATCAAGTATAGTACTGTTTTGTCCTTCCTGCCTGAGGATGTATCCCTCCGCATTACGGATTCCATCCCTACCTTGTCCGCTTCTTCTACCGCTTACTCAGATCTTCGTACCCTCTTGATCTCCCGCCTGTCCCTTTCTCAGGAGGCCAAGTACGAAGAACTCCTACGTGTCACCTCACTAGGAGATCAGAAGCCTTCTGATTTTCTGGTGCAGATGCTCTCTTTACTGAGTGGCCTCCCTACTACAAATGAGTCGGGTTTTGTCCGCACTCTCTTTATCCAGAAACTGCCAGAGATGTGTAGTATTTCCTAGCATCGTTGGATCCAAAACTTACTCTTCAGGAGGTTGCAGAGAGAGCCGATGATCTTGTACGCCGTTTCAACTCTAATGCTCCCACTATCTCGGCTATCGCTGCTCCTGTGTCTGTTTCCTCTTCTCCTGCAGCTCAGGCATTTCCTTTTCTTCCTGCTTCATAGCCTCTTCCGTCTTCTTCGCTTTCTTCTCCCTATACTTTTTCTTCCCCCACCCCTGTGGTTTCTTCGGTTCCCTCTTCCGCTGCTTCTTCTTCTTCTTACCCGGTGTACCCACCCCATCCCTCGTACCCCTAGTCCATCTCCAGCGCCCCTCACGACCCCTGCTCCTCCCGTTTTTCGAGTATTGAGACCAGTCTTTCGACTTTGGAACATGGCATGGCAGACATAAAGGAGGAGCTGATGTCCATCTCCTCCATGCTACGGTTTCAAAGGGACTCTCGTTCCCGCAACCACTCCTCTTCAGGTCATCGCTTCTCTGACCGTTCTCCCACCCCACGCCCTCAGCAATATCCGAATGGGTATTGTTTTTACCACCACCGGTTTGGTATGAAGGCGAATAAGTGCAATACACCGTGTACTTTTTCGGAAAACCCCCTAGCCAGCGGTCCATAAAGGCGGTGGACACAGCTGGCCACCCCTCCGTTTGTTCTTCCTCTCCGCCTTCTTCGTCTCAGGATGTCCTGCGTCTTTTCGACAGGTCTACAAACCTGTTCTTCCTGATCGACACCTGTGCATCGTATTCGCTTCTCCCTCGAGATGCTACCCAGAAGTCCGCTGTCCCTCTTCCTGACCGGGCTCTTTACGCTGCAAATAGTAGTACCATCCCCGTCTATGGTGAGCACTTGTGCACCTTAGACCTTTCTCTCCGCCGTCAATTCCCCTGGGTATTCGTGGTTGCTGACGTGACCCAACCCACTTTGGGAGCTGATTTCTTGTCTCATTTCGACCTTATGGTCGATCTAAGAAACAGGAGATTGGTTGACGGTTCTACGTCTCTAACTTCTGAAGGTACCGTAGTTTCTTCTGCCTTCAAGGCATCCTGTTGCTGTTCCTCTTCTTATACCTCCCTTCACCATCCTGCAGAAGGATTCTCCGGCGCTGTTGAACCTCTTCTTCCTTTCCTGTTCAACATTCTGTGCGCCACCATATAGAGACTGCGGGCTCTCCCACCTTCGCTCGTGCTCGGCGTCTACCTCCTGATAAGTTCAAGGCAGCCAAGGCGGAGTTCGAGCACATGCTTGAACTTGGTATCGTCCACCCTTCCAACAGTTCATGGTCCTCCCCCCTCCACATGGTCCCTAAAGGTGCTTCTGATTGGAGGCCTGTGGGAGATTTTAGGGCTCTGAATGCTTGTACGATACCAGACCGCTACCAGGTCCCGCACATCCAGTCCTTCACCTCTAATCTGGCTGGTAAAACTATTTTTAGCAAACTGGATCTTGTAAGGGCCTACCACCAGATCCCTGTCGCTGACGAAGATATACCGAAGACGGCCATCATCACCCCTTTTGGCCTCTTCAAGTACACCCGCATGCCTTTCGCCCTCAGGAATGCAGCGTAAACTTTCCAGAGGTTCATTGATAACGTCCTTAGAGGTCTCCCCTTCGCCTTTTCTTACCTTGATGACCTTCTCATAGCTTCCTCTTCTGCCGAGCATGAGCAACACCTACGTGCCGTCTTTGCCAGGTTGGATGAATGTGGCATTCGTCTCAGCCCGGCAAAGTGTGTTTTCGGTGCCTCCTCTCTTACCTTTCTAGGACATACTGTCTCCGCTGATGGTATCTGTCCTCTTGCAGAGCGTGTGGAGGCTATTCGCACCTTCCCAAGGCCTGGCAATCAAAAGCAGCTTCGTCAGTACCTCGGCATGCTTAACTTCTACCATCGTTTTCTCAAATTGGGCGCTGATATTCTTCGACCCCTCACCGCTCTCATCCGCCCCAAGCATCGAGGCAGTTCTACGAAAGTGGACTGGTCTGACGAAGCTACTGCTGCTTTTGAAGCTTCCAAAGAAGCACTCGCTTCTGCCACACTCTTAGTCCACCCCCAGGACTCAGCTCCGACCAGAGTTCAGGTAGATGCCTCCTTCTTCGTTATGATAGGTTGTCTTTATCATTCTCATGATTTTATCGCAACTCCCATGACCAAATTGCAGATGTAACTTTAATAATTTAATTCTCCTTCCCTTTGGTTCTAATAGCCATTCTCTTTTGTACCTACCATACCACATTTCATTTTTATAGCCCTTTTGGTTAGTATCCAGTATTCCTACTCTATTGTGTCTTACAGTGTTATAATGTATGGTTGAGTTACTTAAATCCCCAAAAATAATTTTTTTCTCATTTAAATCGATCATTACTTTCATTTTTTCCATAGTCTGTCTCCCTATCAGCCATGGAATCTCACCTTTTACAACTTCTGTCCTAATCCAAAATTTAATTCCCCCTACCCTACAAGGTATCTTAACAGCTTTAAAGGCCTCATACTTGTTCTCCCCAAATACATACTGCCCTTTTATTGACTCTTGTTCCTCATTTATTCTCTTCTTAAATTTACTAACATCTTTCCTAGTCACTTTTCCCCACAAATGGTTGCTACGCATCCAGTATCTAGAATTCCTTCAACATTTTCTGACCAATCACTCTCTTCTTTTATGTCCTCCCAATATACTCTCTCTCTTCCATCTTCTCTTTTCTCTTTTTCACTCCCATCTCTAATCTTCTCTCTTTTCTTCGGACAGTTAAAAGCATAATGATACTTGGATTTACATATCATGCACTGGGTCACCTTTCCCCACCTGATAGGATTCTTCCGTTCCGTTTGTTCTCTTTGGTTATATGTTGTCCCTCTGGTAGCTGTCCATGTTCTCATTCCTCTCTCTTCCCAATTATGCACTTGTACACTTCTTTCTTCCTTTCTTTTCTGCCCTTCCATCTCTTCTTTCTCAGCAAATATTCTCTGTAAAGATTCTTTCATATTCACAAATGAAATACTCTCACTTCCCACTGAGGCTAACACCAACTGTTTCTTTGTTTCTTCCAAGCCCGATCTATCTAACAATAAATAACCTTTCATTTCCTCTTTCAGGAGTTGGTTTGTTCAGTAACAATATATTCCTTAAACTCTGTAATAGATTTTCTGTGATATATTTGCTTTTTGATGGTGGTGGTTCTGCCAATATAGTTTTTGTTAATTTAATGGATGACGAGTTAACAGACTCTTCGGATTCATACTATCAAGTTTATTCCCTCCTTTTCTTTCAGTTGTGCATCTGGTATCCCTCTAATCACCTTAAATGCCTCTCCTCTCAAACTTAATTTTACCTCTATCCCAGGGAACCTTGCAATTCCATCCACATATGCTTCCCATGCTTTTACCCTGTCCAACTAAATTTCAAACTCTTAATCATCCTCTCCACCAAATCTTGGACAACTCCTATACTTGTTCTCTCTCAACCACCTTTTCATCCTCAGGACCTCCCATCTCAAAAAAATCAAAAGGGTGTTAAAATAAACTGATTTATTATCAATGAGACGATACGAATAGATAAGAATATTACAAATGAACAAATAATGAATTACCTTTAATTTTTTGATGGCGCAATGATAATATTGATGAAATTAGAAGTTATAGTTAGAGACAAAAATGTATGAGTGATTTGGTTAACGATGTTAGCTTTAGTTAGTAATGTTAACAGTATATCTCATATGATATATATTAGAAATAGTGCAACACACACACACAGATAGTAATACACACTGACGAGTCAATAGTATTTCATCAATACTCTCGTTCCCTCAAATATATGATGCATATATCATCCGTCAAAAGCTTGGGTCAACAGAACAACAAAACATTTACTTTTTCCTTTAACTTAATTAGATAAGTTCCTCTTTTTATAATTTATCCATATAACAAAGATAATACAATACAATAGAATTGGAAATTTATTTTAACATTTCCTCCAAACCCTGAAACAAAGAAATACTATTTTAACAACTATTTACATATCCCTAAAACCCCTCTTATCAGGGTTTAATCTGTACTAACCTCGTAAGAAGATACCCTCTTACTCCCCATCACCTACTTGAATATTCTGTTCCTTATTTCTCCAACGTACCTATAAAAAATCACCTAACATCGTAATTTTTCTGAATTTGTTGTTCCTGCTCTGTTTGAGCTTAACACTAAGGTGTACTGTTCTGGTGGTATTGATCCTGTGGTTCTCAAATCTTGTGCTTGCGAACTTGCACCCTGCCTTAGTAAACTATTCCGTCACTGCCTTTTGACTTCGACCTTTCCTTCCTGATGGAAAAGTGAAGCGTGCCAAAAAGATTGGACCCCTCTCAACTTATAGTCCTATCGTTTTAACTTCTGTTCTTTCTATGATTTTTAAATCTGTCCTTAAAAGGAAGATTTGGAAACATCTCAACTCTTCTAATCTTATCTCTGATCGCCAGAATGACCTTTGTAAGAAACGCTCTACTAGTGTTCCTTCTCTACTTTTTGACTCTTGGTCCTCTGCCCTTCGGCATTTCGATGAATCTTTCGCTGTCGCTTGACATATCGAAAGCTTTCGATACAAGCTTTTATTTCTATACATCCTTCATTCGGTGTTTCTATCCTTTTCTTTCCATTTGTTCAATAACAGCTGTTGTGGACGGCTACCATTCATCCCCTAAATGTATAAATAGTGGCGTTCCTCATGGCATGGTTCTGTCCTAACTCAAACTCTCTACTTTTCATTAATGACCTTCTCTCTCTCTTATATATATCCACTCCTATCGTTGATGATTAAAGCCTTCATTTTGAGACTTCCTTCCCAACAGCAATTTGTTAGCGCTAGGTTATCCTTGGATCAACTAACCTCTGATCTTTCGCAAATTTCTAACTGAGGCTTTCGAACAAGACTGACTTCACTACCTTAGAAACACAGTTCCTTCATCTTTCTACTATTCATAATCTTCCACAGAACTATAACGTTTTCGAACACCCTACTCAAACCTTTATCTGTCCTTAATATTCTTGGTGTTTCTTTCTCTTGTCATCTTAATTAGAAGGATCACATACTTCTCTTTCTAAACAAGCTTCTAAGAGGTTGGGTGATCTTAGGCGCCTCCAGAATTCAGAATTTCTTCAAGCCACCCCAGTTGCTAGAGTGTCTTTCGCCCATGTATGGAGTATACCTCACACATCTGGCATGGTTCCACTCACACAGCTTTCCTTGAAAATGTGGTATAGGGATTTTAGTTTTACAAACGCTCCTGCTCCAACTAATTCTCTCCAGTCTCTCTTTACCCGTCGAATTGCTGCGTTACTCTTTAGTTATTCTATCGCTATTACAATGGACAATACTCTTCTGAACTCTCAAGTCGCATACCTCTCAATTGAGAAGGGTTCGTGGAACATGCCTTTCTGCATAGTCTAGTCCTTTCTCTATCCAATTCTCTGATCTCAGACTAACTGATATGCTCAATTTTACATGGGCTGACCTGGTAAAGTCTTGAGCACCCTCTCTTCGTCTATTTTCCCAACTACCTTTGACTTGCACAGTATCGCAGTATGTCGACCTTTAATTGGGATTTTCTCCCAGCTTTGGTGCAATTTAGCAGGCCTCCGGCCTATACCCACCAGAGGGAACAAAAAATATAGTTTCTTTAACTTTAACATTTTATTCACTATCTTCTTAAATTCTTGCAAAATTCTAAATTATAAAAGCTTATAATTGTCGAGCTTCACAGAGCGTCAAATTCTTTTAAACCAAAATAGATCAGTGTCCAATGTAATTTCATTCATTCAATTTACTCGATTTCCATTTACATTACCATATTTTAATCTAATTTTTCCGAGTTGGTTTCAAAATATTTGTAAATATGATTTCAAAAAATTCTCCGCTTTGGATTATTGGTTTACCATGTCTATTATGTAATTATTTTAAGTCCCTAGGCTAATTTATTGAAATTCTAATAAATTTATCTAAAGATCAATCATCATTAGTCTATTATTATATATTATTAAAATTTTGGTACTATTAATTTAATGATTATTTGGTAAAAGGGTATTTGTACAAAAAAAAATTATATGATTAAATCATTAAAAAAATTATACCGTATTGATTGTTCTTTACAAATTATATGCCTTTTTTTCTTCCAACTGTTTAAAAGGAAAAAATTTCAAACAAGAAAATTAAACCTAAAAATTATTTATAATTTCGGTGATAATAAAACTAATATTATGAAGATATTATATTTAAGAAGTATAAATTATGGAAAATAAATTTATAATAGAATATACATAAATGAACTAAAACTTATGTAACAACTAATTTCCTGCATTTTTCTTAGCTTTCCGGGAATGATTAAATACAAAATGGCTCAACAATGAAAGGTGAAAACAATCTTCCTACTTAACCGACGGCTGAGGCTACTACTTCGGAAACTTCAGGAGACTCTGATCTCACAGTTAATTGCATCGTTACACCATCCGAAAGTGCTAACTTCGCCCTTACCAAAACTGACGACCCACCTCGATAGGTTCCTAAAACAATGTGTTTGCTTTTAATATAGTTGAAAAGGATTTAACAGTATATTATATAATTAATTAATAGGAAGATATTTCAAGTAATTAACCTATTCATAGGTTTATATTAAATACTTAATATATAAACAAAACCAAAGTGAAAACAGAATTATGTTTACCTGCTAAAAACAGTGTATGAGAACTTTTACCCTCGGGCACTCTATCTGATCTATCACAGGGATACATGCCCAAGAATTTCGTCAGCTGATTAACGGCTTCCTCAAGAGTGTTGGTAGTTGAAAGTGCAAAAGTATCTTCAAGTTCATTGCCAGGACCAAGCTCCTCCCAAGCAGCTGCGAAGTTACTTCGCGCAATTTTGTTTACATGATCACAAACGGAGATGTCAAAATCTTCAAGCTTTAAGAGTTAAAAAATAAATTAATACTATAGATATAAGAAATATGCTTAATGTAATAACAAATATTACCTAAAGGACTACTTGAGAAAAATAATAGTAATTAAACTAATTAAAGGGATCGTTGTTTCACAATGGTGTTCGATTTATGGGGTATACCCATTCTATTAATTTCATTTTTATATTTAATGAAAGGGTAAAAAATATTTCCCCTTACATAATTTAAGTTGTAAAATATAACAAAAGGATGAAATCTCTTTCTTCTCATTACTTTAAAAGAATAAAAGAATTTCTTGCTAGATTGTTACATTTTACAACTTTCATTAAATTGTTATTTAAGTTGAAAAAGACTTAAGTGTAAATTTTAATACATATTTGTGGTCAATTAATTACCAATGAATAAACTTCTTTTCAAACATTGAGTAGGATTCGCTTTATTTCAAATAATTTAAATCGAATATGCCTGATGAATATGAGGGCGCGTAATATGGACTGCGATTCGCATCTCCTGACAAAGCTATAGATAATGGAATAGATTCCAGCTTGCGTTTAAAGGTTGACTCAGAATTTCATACAATTTTGGTAGATAAAATGACTGCCAGCCAGGGCTGTGAAAGGAAAGGACGATTTCTCTTCACGCTTGCCACTTGAACAAGGGATTACAGTTCAACTGAGGTTCGCTCACGGCTAATGAAATAGAGATTAGCATCTCCCCTATGTATAGCAAGGTACTGGAGAAATTTTCCTCGAGGGAGTTGTATCCTTACCTAAGGCATAAAGACGGCAGCCCACAATTCTTGCTTGAATGCCAATCTATCTTTCTTAAGAAAGTTAAAATGAATATACAGGAATTAACGCTTTACAAATAACAAAATACATGGTAAAAAAAAAGCAAGCAAGCAAGCATACTTTAAGGAAATTTTAGAGGTGTGCTGGAATTACGATTCTACCACAATTTCAGATTTAATTAAGTTTCCAGTTTCGTCCAGAACCGAAATTTCTTTCCTTTCTGAAAATACTTCTAAAAAGGTAAAAGTATATTACAAATAAACATTTTTTCTATGTGTAAGAAAAAATATATTTTTTGAATTTTCTTTTTTACAATCACTATTCGCGTCGGTCCTTAGTACGTGCAATTAAAGTTAAAATAAAGATACTGTTCAAATAATGTATGCAATAACAAACCACAGACGTAACTCCCAATAATGTCAAGCATGCAATTTATAATTTTTATTTTTTTGTTTTAAGATACCATTATTACTCAAGATAAGACCCCATAAAAGCAAATAAAAAAACAATGCTATTAACTTGACTATAAAATAGTCGCATCTTTTACATTTCTATCCAACATAATTTTAAAAGATGCAAGTGAAATAGTCAAACTATCGCATCCTGAAGCAAACCATTTAAACATTTACTATTCGGATACTCGAAAAGAATTTTGACGTATTGTGATCTAAAGGTTTCCCATCACAGTATTATATTAAGTGTTCAGAGATGAAAGTTTCATAAACCTGAATCTTTAACCATCTGTAAGAAATTTCATTTCAATACAAACCATGCCAATTTCCTTCACTAATCTCAACTCTTATTTACAAAATCGCAAGTCATTCTTGTAGTCTTATGTTGTACTACCACACAAGAATATCAATGTCATTTCGTAGGTAAGAATCTAAATATAAATTAAGTATATAGATACTAAACCAAAATTTTAAGAGAGAGTAAAGAAGTAATAGAGTGGAATAGCGAGGAATTTTTATTAATCAGAAAGGAGGGAGGTTTATGTTACATTAAATGAAAAAAAGGCATGGAATAAAAATTTTTAAACTAATGAGAAACAAAAAGACAATGAGGGACAGATAGAAAGATCTCAACTTCATATCATTGTAAATTTTTCAAAATAAGGTATGAAAACAATTCAAAACTCAAAATAAGAAGCATGCGTAAACGTCATAATAGAGACATTAATGAAATGTTATCGAATGATTTAAATGGGAGAAAAACCTATAATTTTAAAACTTTCTTTTCTCTATTTTCCAATACTATTTTTACCAACATTAATATTTTACCTAGTAAATCCAACTTTATCACAAGATTTCTCACAACTTCCTTTTAATTTATAGTTTGTAACATTGCTACTAACAAACATTCACAATAACTGCTTAAAAAAAATCAAATGAAAAGGAAAAAAAAGAAGACAGAACAGAAAATGAGAAATTATATACATAAACAATAATATTTTTATGAAAGGAGAGTTAACCTTTATAACATTAGGTATCATATTTCCATGGTGGAAGAATAAACGAAAATGGAACATTGAGAATAAAAAAGATTCGACATTAACAAGTGGTTTGAAAGCTCCTTTGTAAGCTTCAAGAATAACTATGATTGCAAAGTTTAAGATTAGAGATGCTATTTTACTTCAAGGCTTTGTGTGGAAACTGATCTCATGCACTTTTTTACATTTTCCTTTTGATGCCCCCTCCATGAGAGAGCTTAATACGTGAGTGGAGATGTAGGTAAAAAAGCAAGAAAAAGGAAACAAAAACTGAACAGTTCCCACTCTCCCATCAGTATTTATAATATAAAATGATTTATCAATTGAAAGAAAATTATACTTATATTTCAGATAAAAGAATATTGCTTACTGAATAATCATCTTCATAACCCTCTTCTGTTTCCGGTTCCCCAGTAGTAGGATCACAATCTCGAACTTTGAAAGCAAGTGTTGCTGTAAAGTTTCCTGTAAAAGAAATTTAATAATTATCGTAAAAACAATGATTTACACAGGATTATGAAGTTTTAACAAATTCAAGTGTTAAACAAAATACGAAAAATGAAAGTAGGAAAAAAAATATGAGCTTCAACAAACCAGTAGAAGACATGATATCTTCAGGAATTGAGAGTAAATTATAGCATGTTCCTGGCTTTCCATAAGGTAATGAGCTACAAGGAATAGTAGAAATCACATCCCAGCCTTCTCCATCAACAACTACGTGAACGTCTTCAAGAAGTTGATCAGTAAGGGTATTGGAGCAATCGAACTGATATATATATATATATAGTATATATAATATATAAGATGGTATAGTATATATATATATATATATATATATATGTTGATATATATATATATATAGGAGAAATAGATATATATATATATATATATATATATATATATATATATATATATATACGGTATATATAATATATATATAAGAACGCCTCGTGGCGCAGGAGGTTGAGTCGCCGCCTCTCATACGAGAGGACGCTGGTTCAAATCCTCCGCGTAGCAGTTGGAGTTTTATCTACCTAAAGAATTAAAAACTCGACTGCGAACACGCTATGGCGCTGGTTTGGGATAGCCGACCTTAAAGTTCGATTCCTGTGGTCCCCTGTGTTACCCCCTGCATAGGGAATAAAGCACGTTTAAAAGGTAGTTTTTTTTTAATATATGTATATATATATATATATATATATATATATATAGCAGATATATAAGAGTATATATATATATATATATATATATATATATATATATATATATATATATATATATATATATATATATATATATATATATATATATATATATATATATATATATATATTTATGGTCGTATATAAAGCATGGGCCCGGGCCCAGGGCGGCAAATTCTGGTGGGTGGAATATTTTTTTTAAAAAACTTATATGTTGTATTTATAGTGATATATATATATATATATATATATATATATATATATATATATATATATATATATATATATATATATATATATATATATAGTTAGTTAGCATATATATATATATTAAATGATATATATATATATATATATATATATATATATATATATATATATATATATATATATATATATATATATATATATATATATATATATATTTTTTTTTCCTGCAAGTTTTCAGAAATAGTATCTGGCAACTTTTTTGCCCTTTCCTTGCAGGTTTGCTGAAAAAAGTGTCTGTCAACATTGGTATCAGGGTTGCCATATTGGTAAATTTGGGCTTTATTTTGGCCTTGTTTATTAATTATTTTAATATTTTTATAAAAGGCTTGAAAATGCTCATAATTCAAATTTTGTACCTTGTACCAATTTTTGCATGTTAAAAAAAGAACAGTGTTAAAGATTGTCCTTATTTGACATTAACTTGGCTTTTTCATTTTCATCTCATCTGGCAACCCTTATTGGTATCTTTCAGTTCATTTTTGCCCAATATTCAGTGCGGTTTTTCTTTGTGAGTCTATGACTAATATTTTTTTTTATTGTTAGGCCTGAACAGCCTACGAGCTCTGGCTGATACATACATAAGTGCATCGGTTCTGATGATTTATTCAAGAATTAAAAAGTTAAATAATTGAGTTTTCAGAAGTAGAACATTATTTATTGTTTTAAACAAGTAGGTGACTTAGCAGTTTTGATATTAATGGATGGTCGAAAAAGGTTGAGCGGCGCAAAATACAGTAAAATAGCAGAAGAGAAAGGGAGAAAGGTAAATGACGCGTTATCTAAAATACCAAGAGTAGACTCATTCTTTATCACAAAGACAAATGAATCTGTCGTGAGTGCGAATGAATCTGAAGTAATTTCAAGTCATTGATGATAGCGATAACACGGGTAATCGTGAAACATATGCATCGACTTCTTACGTTACTGTCGAGAATAGTGACCAGGTAGACGAAGCACAAGACAAGGAAATCTTTATACCAAGCGATGATCCATTTTATTGGAAGGTTAGTGAAGCCACGCGAGACTACTTTGCAAAAAATGGGTTTAATCAAAATTCAGACAGATTTTTTTTAATTCTAAGAGAATTTATTCAAATAAAAGTAGATTCTTAACAAAATCCTTGTTTGAACGAAAACTTTTGAATGGAGATGTTGTGAAACGTGACTATTTAGTGTACTCTAACAGTCAAGGATGCGTCTTTTGTGGTCCGTGTAAACTTTTTGGAGGCGGTGTTGTATCTCAGTTAGTAACAGAAGGATTTAAAGATTGGAAGCATGGCAATACAAGATTGACTGAATATGAAAATTCCGTTCGCCATCGTGATTGTATGTTGATGCTGAAGAGACTAAGTAATTCATTATGTAGAGTTGACAAGCAGCTGCTCTCTCAATTAGAAGAAAAAGTAAAATATTGGAGAAATGTACTACAAAGAGTTATTGCTGTTATTAAGAAACTTTCCTTACGGGGGTTACCATTCCGAGGCGATGATGAAATAGCTGGCTCTGTTCGAAATGGAAATTTTATGATGTCTGGAACTTATTGCAGAATTTGACACTTTTTTACAAAATCACCTATCTCAATGTCAAAATTCTGGAAAAGGAAGCACTTCTTATTTATCACATAGCACTTACGAAGAACTTATCCAAATTTTGGCTAGAAAGGTAAAATAATCAGTGAAATAGTGAAAGAAATTCAGGAAAATATTTTTCTATTATTGTTGATTCCACTCCAGACATTACTCATTAAAGATCAGCTGAGCTTTATCATCAGATATATTAGCAAAGAAGGTACGCCTAAAGAACGCTTTTTAGGATTTATTAAAAATCCTGGTCATACAGGTAAAGAACTAGCGGAAACGGTGTAGAACTTTGTGCAACTCCTTGCGTTTCCCGACGTCAAAGCGCAGCGTTTTAAGTGCTCATATAAAAGGGGCCTATGAGGGGTTCTCACCCTGCATTCTGGAAACATAGAAAATTAAATGTATTTTATTCACTCTTTTTTATGACTCCACTTACAACAAAGGCAAGTATTCCACTTATCCTAGTATCAAAAGTGGCACATTACTGCTAATATGTAATATTCGCATTCGCGATTATTGAAAAAATATATTCGCAAGATATGAAAATAAAATTATTCACGAATATTGGAAAATAGATATTCGGTCCATCTCTAAAACCTAATATTAAATAATTTATCATTTTGCCATTTGTTGCAACTAAACCATAGGGTCTATCCATTTTTTGCGTACCAAAATAATGGAAGTTGGCTGCTCGATAATTTTTGAAAACTTTTATATTTTGCATGGCGTTAATGTTATCCCTGGAAAGTTCAGAACCACCATTCGTTTTTGTAGATTTACTCTGGTTGTAACAGGGTGAGCCAAAATGTTAGACCAGGTGGAGCAAAATTTATCACTTAATAGAGGTAACATTTTAAGTCATATCTCCATATTGGTAATTCTTATACCAAATTTCATAGAGAGTGATTTGTTAGGGATACTTTAAGGTACATTTGGCCTTTCCTGTTTTTTTTTTTTTTTGGGGAAAATAATATTTCACCATGAAAATGAATCCGAAAAATTGTGTTAAAAATCGAAGAAATTTCCATTTTCGTGGGTGTATTATTAAAAGAAGGAAATAATTTAACGATATAAAATTTTGTGTGATGATACATACTAAAGTAGGGTTTAACTTAAATCTTATTTGAAGTTTGGTAAATATTTTTAAAAAAATTTACAGGGTGTCCAAAAATCAATTTTTCGCAAAATCGGTAACTTTGAACTCTCTGATGGGGTAAGGGCTAAAAATCTGAAATTTTCACACATTATACTACTACCATAATCCTTCACCCGCAATATTGACTTTGGTATTTATTGTTTTAAGAAATACAGCTATTCAAAATGCCAAAAAAATTTTTTTTTAAGTTGTGTTATGATAGCTATTATTATAGTGTATTATAGTTCAAGACAATACATAAAGAAGAGAAACGGTGTAGCATGCTGAGAAATGGAACCATTGGTAAAAATTTAATTTTAAGGTTAATATACATAAGAATGTAAATTCATTATATCTCTGTAAATGACAAAATTAACTAAATAACTTTTGAAAATTTATCTATATATATATATATATATATATATATATATATATATATATATATATATATATATATAAAGCAGCATAGTCACATATCTGTTATATAAACATATAAATATATTTATAAAAATTTATATATATATATATATATATATATATATATATATATATATATATATATATATATAGTTATATATATATATATATATATATATATATATATATATAATTATAACATAAAAAATTTAAATGCAAAATAATAAAATTGTGCAGTATATACCGGTGTATATATATATATATATATATATATATATATATATATATATATATATTTCTCAAGTAACTTGAATAATAATTTGAGAGATTGCAATGCAGATATATATATATATATATATATATATATATATATATATATATATATATATTTCAAAAAAAATATAAATATATATATATATATATATATATATATATATATATATATATATATATATATATATATATATATATATATATATATATATATATATATATATATATATATATATATATATATAATATATATATTTATATATATATATAAATATATATATATATATATATATATATATGTATATATATATATATATATATATATATATATATATATATACATATATATATATATATATATATATATATATATATTTACTTTGGTGCTGTATCTGTGATTGTTCAGAAGAAGAGAGATTTCTTCGGAAACTTTGTTTGAGATGTTGTAATTTCTGCCTGTTAATGACATTTTTATTTCAAGCCCAGAAAGTTTTCGTAAAATATTTTTTATTGGGATCCATACCCGATCGCAATCTGACATCTTGAATGAAGTTCTGGGTCCGGAAGGATGATAAAAATATATGTAAACATCATCATTCTCCACACTTATTTCTTCTACCTTTCCAATCCACCATTGGTCATCATATACGCAAGCTACTGTGCCATTTATCTCTACACTTAATGAAACAATTTTGCTGACACAGTGGTCTTCGTAAACACGTCAGTTTTTGAGGTTGGATAGCACATAATTATTTTCTCTGTAGGTGAACAGAATTTCTGAAAGTGTCTTGTTCCCTTAATTCTCAAACAATTTTCATATCTCGTTTTAAGTCTTTCAATGTGTCATGAATTTCTTCTTCTTTTACGAGAAAATAAGTTATTCCTCTTATTTTCTCTTTGAAGAATTGATATATTTCAGCATTATTAAGAATTGGTGTGTTGTTGTTCTTTGTAAGCTGACTTTGCTTAATTCGCGCTTTGTTGTTCCTCCAACCCCATCACAGGTATTTTTCCCGTGGCAAAATGCAAAGAAATGCCATTTAGCTTTTAATGCGAAATCTTTTTGGTGATGGCAAATGTTAACAAAAATTTTTTATTCTTATACTGGCTACCACTTCCATCTTAAAAAAAATATACTAGCTTTTCAACTTTAGGCAAATTATGTTTAATATATTTTACTACATATGTTTGGAAGACGTGAACAACTGATGTGTTGTGCTCTAAGTAGTTACTTAAAGCACAAAGAGAGTGACTTCTTAATTTACTATTTTCATCTCTAAAATATAGAACAAATGGGTGCAAAGTAGCTTGGTCATTGACCCAATGATACCCTTGAAATTCGTCTTGGACTACGTATGTGTAGTTCTCGGCAAAATCAGCCAAGATTATGCATTCATTTTCAGAAAGTTTTTCTTTCTTTTCTTTCAAAAATTTCTTCGATTGAATTTTAGAAATATAATTGTGACTTTTGAGATTTGACAAATTTTCAAACATAAAAAATATTGATGAGAAATATATATATATATATATATATATATATATATATATATATATATATATATATATATATATATATATATATATATATATATATATATATATATATATATATATATATATATATATATAAGCTCTTTTCTTCTTCTCACCTTCCTCCTTGCCCCAAGATTGGGGGTAAGGTGCTGTACAAGCATCGGAAAAGAGAAAGCAGTAGGAGAACATGACAAACGTTGAAAAGAGCCCAGCCTTACTGCCCCTCTGTACCATTAATTAGTGAGAGCTGTCACAGACAGAAAACTCCACCCTAGAGCATCATGGGACCGTGACGACCCCTCACTTTAGGTAAATCGTCACCGTGGGTGGTTCATCCTCACCCAGGTGTGGGCCAAAGCAACCATGCCCCCTGCCACAAACCCCGCCATTCTCTCCCTATCATGCACCTTTATTCTCGCCTCCTCCCCAAACTCACATTTTCTCTCCTTCAGACATTTGTTCACTGACTCAATCCACTTTCTTTCGGTCCCCCAGCCGGTCGGTTCCCAACACACTCACCAATTATCTTGAACTCTGTAACTCTCATCTTCTCTAAACCATCTCAAACATACTCTTATCATTCTCTCATTTACCCTTTCTTCACACTACACACTCACTCTCTAATACGTTCATTCCCTTTATCAATTTTCACACCTAGCACACCCCCTAAGATTGTCTATCTGGAACACATTGAACTTTAGATCTATACTTCTTATTCCAGACCATAGTCTCACTACCATACACAACACAGGTACAACATACCCTCATGTAAGCACTGGGTAGCGCACTCCAAGACTTAGTCCCTTTGCATTCACCAACGATTTAATTGCACCAGCGACCTTCCCTGCCTCTCACAACTTTCCTACTACACTCTGCACCGTCCGCTTTTCATCCAACATATACCTAAATATTTAAACTCAGACACTTGTTCTCCTAGCTGCTCACCATCTAACATAACTTCACACTGAGGAGTGTCCTCACTCACAAACTGTAACTCTACTTTATTCACGTATGCTCTTCACACACCCTTGCCAAATCTCTATCAATCCTCTCAAACTCTTCAGATTCACACAGAACCAAATCATCCTGGCATATAATAGGTAGGGCACCTCCACTCAACTCCATTCTCCAACCTTCATTCTAACACCATCCCCTTCCATACCCACCTT
The DNA here is from genome assembly GCA_015478945.1 of Trachelipus rathkii. Taxonomy (NCBI): domain Eukaryota; kingdom Metazoa; phylum Arthropoda; class Malacostraca; order Isopoda; family Trachelipodidae; genus Trachelipus; species Trachelipus rathkii. The sequence goes on from JABUQX010109568.1 coordinate 17,997, forward strand.
CAATTGCTTCATAACCCCATCCCTATACAAATTGAATTACCAAGGAGTCATAACACATGCATGCCTTGCTCCGCTATTAATCCTAAACCAATCACCATTGACACCATTTATTCTACACACGCTTCACTATCGTCATACATACTTTTGATTCCATTCAGAAGCCTACCACCAACACCATATATCACTAATACCTGCCATAAAGCTCCTCCCTATTAACTCTATCATACGCCTGTTGCAAATCCATAAAACCTAAATACAATTTATTCTTCTTCTCCCTCATTTTCTCAATCATTTGTTTCAATGTAAAGATTTGATCCACACATCCTCTACCACTCCTAAACGCACCTTGTTCTCACCAATCAGTCCTCTCAGTCACTCGACGCACTCTTTCGACCAAAATACCAGCATATACCTTCCCTAAACACCTCAATAACCTTATTCCCCCATAATTTCTACAGTTCCCCTTTTTCCCTTACCCTCATACAAGGGTACTATTACTGCCTCCCTCCAATCCCTTTGGAACTATACTCTCCATAAACGCTTTATTACACAACTCCAAATCCAATCAATCACCATCTCGCCTCCGCTCTTGATCATTTCACTAGTAATTTCATCTATACCTGCAGATTTCTTTGTTTTTGTTTCTCTTAATTATCAGGACACATTCTCAGTGCCCCCTCATCCCCAAAATACCTATTCTGTCTTAAACCACGCACATTCACTAACACCTCAACATTACTGTTAATATTGTGCAGATTTTCGAAGTGTTCTTCCACACTCCCTCACATCCATTTCATCAGTTACAAAAGCACCATCCCTATTCATTATTCTAAGAATAATTAGAATAATCTCATTCTTAACCTTTCGCGCTTCCTTCCAGAAGAAGCTTCCCTATTCCTTTGTATGTCCTCATTCATCCTCCTCCCAAACTGTTCATTTACCTCTTGTTTTCCTCCTCCTCCTACGTATACACCTTTAGTATTTCTTTTTCATCCTTATATAATTCCATGCATCTTTCTTTTGAATCTTCATCATTTGCTTCTTTGTATTATCTCAACCACGCTTCTTTTACCTTTAACCACTTTCTCATCACCTCTTCGTCTCCACCATTCGCTGCCAACATTCTTACTTCCTACAGCAGCCATCCAGCCATTAATTTCCTTTGCACTCCACTAACAATTGCTTCCCCTTCATTTGTCTCCTGCATTTGCTCAGTATCAACTTGTTCATATTCAACCGTTTTACTAGCGGGCGCGTCCTTACATACTTATCCTTATTATTTTGCACACTTCTAACTTCTCCCTCTTAATTTTACCTACTTCCTTTCTGTATCACCTTCCTCTCCATCCAAGCCCCCACCTACCTTAATTTTTACATAGAACAACATAATGATCCTATAATCCCATCCCTAAACCCCTAACTGATTTAACATCCAAACACATACTTCAACATCTCCTTCTCTTCACATCAACACTAAATCAATCATACTTTTCACTTCTGATACCATCTCTACCTACACCAACTCTAGTATACTTATGGATACTCTTAGCGTAACAAAAGTATTACTTACACACATACCTCTCTCTTGACAGAAAAAATCAATCATCTCCCTACCATTCTCATTTTCTCCCGCCACCCCAAAAACCACCTGTTATACCATCCCTTTTTGATCACCTATCCAACCATTCAGGGTCCCCCCAAAACTGGTTTCAATCTGAAGCCCACCACCCCATCCATAATTCATCATTCTAGATTATCCCAAAATCAAAAATTTCCCTTCAATGCTTCCTCAGATGGAATTGCACGCCCACACAACCACATACCTTGACCTTTTCAAACTTAAATTTAACCATTAGAGTTCTAGGACTCACACAATCAAAAAGTCTACAAATATATATATATATATATATATATATATATATATATATATATATATATATATATATATATAGCATATAGTATAGGTTATATAGAGATATATATATATATATATATATATATATATATATATATATATATATATATATATATATATATATATATATATATATATATATATATATATATATATATATATCAAATCTTCTTTTAAAAGTTATTGAGTTAATTTTGTCATTTACAGTAGATATAATGGTACATTCTTATGTATATTAACCTTAAAATTAAATTTTTTTAACATTGTTTTCATTTCTCCTTGATGCCACACTATTTCATTTGTCTATGTATTGTCTTGAATAGGGGTGTACCGAACTGAAATTTTCTTAGTTCCGGCCGGAACCGGAATTGATTGAATCACAAAATAAATCTGGCTGGAACTGGAATTCTCTAAGAAATTTCGTTTAACTATAAAGGAATGTAAAAAAGTATTTTATATAACTTTCAACATGAAATCTTATATTTAGTACAAAGTCACTTCATGAACATTTGGAAAATCATCATCGAAAGGAATATCTGGAAGTCCAAATATTTTAATAGTGAAAAGGGAGAGTCTTGTATTTTCTGAGAATTTCCAGGGAAACTACAAAAAGAAACAATAGATCCGCCGTGATAAGTGAGCTTGAGAGAGTTTCTCAAAAAGATTTGGCATATCAATGACCCCAAATCACAGAAAATAATGAATTTTATCACAATGAGTAACCAGCCATTCACAGTCACTGAAGAGCAGGGATTCATAGAACTTATTGCCCATCTTCAACCAAAATATCTTATTCCTAGTAGAAAATATTTTGTAGAGAAAATATTATCAACTTCATACAGGAAATTGAGATCAGCAGTATTCGAGAAGTTATCTAAGGCTGATCTGATATCATTTACTACAGATATATAGAGAGCTAAAAAATTCAAACGAGTCATTTATTTCTTTAACTGCACTCTGGCTTACCAGCGAGTTTAAAAAATGGACCGTGTACTCCATTGCAAGTATTTCCTAGGTTCTCATTCTGGAATTAAAATCACTATGAGTTTTGAAATTATGATGAATAATTGGGAAATTCCTCCAACCAAAATCCATTTGATCCTTCGAGATGGTTATTACAAATACGAAGCTTGGAACCACTTAGCAGGATAACAAGTTTTTCTTGTTTTATTCATAAACTTCAATTTGTTATTAAAGATGCCTTACTTTCTCAAAGAACAGTGTGATTTAATAAAGAAATGTAGGAATATTTATACACATTTCAATCATTTAAGCTGTAATGAACTTAAAAGAATACAAAGAGACTTGGATCCACTTCTCACTTATGCCACCTTTAAGCTGTAAGAGACAAGGTGGAATAGCACATATTTGATTCTAGAAAGAATTGAATGTTTGAAAAGACCTCTGCAAGTTTATATTATAGAACAATCAATCATTTAAGCTTTGACTGCTAATAAATGGCAAATACTTGAAAAAATTCTAAGAGTTTTGCAACCATTTCTCATAGTTACGGAAACTATAAAGCAAAACCAATTATTTTCCATATTTGAGCTCTCCAGCATATCTCTCAAACTCTGAGGATGACAGCAGAGTTCAGACTTTAAAAAAAGAGCTGAAGAAGGCATTAGAGTTTAGATTTATGAATAAAAAGGAAGAGATTAGATTTATGAATAAAAAGGAAGAGAAAGGATCAATAGACATATATCAAAACTGACTTTATTTTCTAATGAAATAAGAGAATTGAGTAGAAATGGATGCTTGAAGAAATATGCAAATAATTGAAGGTAGAAAGTGATAATAGTAGTAGCAGTACAGAAGAAGGTTCAAGCAATGAGTCATCCATCCATTTTCAGAAACGAGCATTATTTACAATGAACTTAGATTTGCCAAGTACCTCAAAATCATCAGGAGCATTATGAAAAGAAATTACTGCAGTTACTTAGTTTTTATAAGTTTGAAGAAAGTGAAAGTGACAGCGAGTCAGTTAGTGTAAAAAGTAAAAAAAAAAAAGAAAAATCAGTGGCTCTTCAAAAGGTGAAATTCTTAAAGAAATTGAAGTTTTTTTTACCAGAGAAATCAATTTCTAATCTGGGAAAAGAAGAATTACTTAATTGATGGAAAATGACCAAAGCTAAATTTACAAACATAGCAGTACTAGCCCAAAAATTACTCTCCTTTCCAGTCTCCCCCATATATTCAGAGAAATTATTTTCATTTTCAAAAGCAGGAAATATATTTGAGGAAAAACGTTTAAAAATATTGCCCAATACAGGTGAACAGTTTTACTGTAGATATGTAATCCACTGTATGAATGCTACACAAGGCTACTGTTATTTTTTATTAAAAGATGGGCTATGGGTTATGTAAAATAAATCCCCTCCAGCAAATTTTTTCTCAGAAGAAATTCCGGTTCCGGCCGGAATTTTTCAAAATTCCGGCCGGAACAGGAACCGGAAAAAAATGTCAAATTCCGGCCGGAATTCCGGTACACCTCTAGTCTTGAACTATAATAACTATAATAATAACTATCATAACACAACTTAAAAAAAATTTTTTTTTGGCATTTTTGAATGGCTGTATTTCTAAACA
>JABUQX010109568.1:27500-42777 GCA_015478945.1 Trachelipus rathkii
CAGAAAATTCTCCTACAAACGGGCAATTTTTTTCGTCGTCCCGTCCTGGTGACTAGTCCGAAAAGTACAAATCCGTTTGACTACGAGGACCTCGAATCACGACCTTAAGCGTGCAACGCAAACCACTTCAACCCACTGCGCCAAGCCACCGCGACTCCTATATATATATATATATATATATAAATATATATATATATATATATATATATATATTATATTATATATATTATATATATAATATATATATATATATATTTGATGGTATGGGTATTTTTGAATTTATATAGTATTAATATATATATATATATATATGTAATATATATATTCGAGATTATAACCTTCATATAACACGGGTTTTGTGCAATTTGCCCTATAATTTTGTATAGTAATATATTAATAGTTTGATTATATATTATATAGTAATGGTGGATATAAAGGGTGGTGATTATAAGGTATTGTAATATATATATATACTAATAATATATATATATATATGTTATTGTTATTGTATATATATATATTTATTATATAGTATATAAGTAGTAAATTATATATATATATATAATATATATATATATCTATTATATATATATACTATATATATTCAATTTTGTAATATGGAATGTGGGTTATAAAAGAATTAGAGATGGGGTGGCTGGAATAGTGTTAGAATATGATGGATAGAGAATGAAAGGTGAGTAGGAAAGGGTGGCCCTGCCTCATTAATATTATGCGGATGATTTTGGTTTTTGTTGTAGTGAAATCTGAAGAGAGTTTTGAGAGGATTGGTAGAAAGCTTTTTGGCAGGGTGTGTGCCAAAAAGGGAGGGGGTTTGAAAGTAAACGTAGATAAGAGTAAGGTTTATGTTGTGAGTGAGGACAGTCTTCGGTGTGGAGTTATGTTAAGTATGGTGAGCAGCTGAACAAGTGTCTGAGTTTTACTATTTAGGATATATGTGCGATCGAAGAAAAGGGAAGGATGATACAGGTGTGTAGTAGAAAGTTGTGAATGGCAGGGAAGGTGGGGGTCGGTGCAATTAAATCGTTGGTGGACGTAAGGGGACTAAGTAGTCTTGGGTGCGCTAGGTCTTACATGAGGTTATGTTGTTAGCCTGTGTTTAAATGTATAGTAGTGGAACTATGATGGTCTGGAAATAAGAGGTATAGATTTCAAGAGTAGAACGTGTTCAGATGGACAATTTCTTAGGTGCGCTGTTGTGAGAAGGATTGATAAATGAGGAATGAAACGTATTGAGAGTTATGTTAGTGTGAGGGGAATTAATGTGAAAAAAGACGTAAATGAAAGTATTAGCATGGTTTGGTCATATGGAAAGGAATAAATGACAGTCGGTTGGTTAAGCGGATGTATAGTGGTTGGAGCGTGTTGGGAATCGACCCGCGCTTGGGAGAGACGGAGAAAAAGGAAGTGGAAATTGATCAGTGAACGAATTGTCTGAAGAGAGAGGGTATGAGTTTGGTAGAAGTCGGCGAGAAGTAAAGGTGCGAAATAATAGGAGTGAATGGAAGTGTTTTGTGAAGGGGTAAATGCGTTGTGGCAGCACTAGATGGACAGGGGAGACCCTACACTTGACGAATAGCCATAAGTGGAGGGTTCCGGTCGCGGTCCCGGTGTGAAGCTCTAAATGGTTGGATTTTCTGACGAGAGTTTTTTCACTAATAAGGTATGGAGGGGGCGGGGGGCGGTAAGCCGGTAAGCTTAGCTGGGCTTTCTTTTCGACTTGTGTCATATTCTTCTCCTACTTTTCTTTTCCGAAGCATGTTACACACCTTACCCCCAGTCTTGGGGAGGAAGAAGGAAGATAATAACAATAATATAATATAATAATAATAATAATAATAATAATAATAATAATAATAATAATATATAATAATATAATAATAATAATAAATTGAAAAGATTATTGCACACACTACAATTATACGAAATTTTATTCAAAACATATTTTTTTCATTCAAAAAACAACTTTAATAAATAACTTAATTACAATATCAAAGGGGTATTATTGTAATGCTTTAAAAATCACAGAGCAAATGCTTACCTCCAAAATAACTCTATTATAAATGAAGCGAATGTACTGAGAGGGATGACGAGTTTTTGGTCCTTCTCGTCCGAGTAGATGCAAAATCCGTACTGCCAAGCGAGTGTGCTCACAATCTTCAATGAATTCGCATAAAGTGGTGCAACCCTATAAATTATATAAGAAGAGGTGAAATCGCAAGGGTTAAAAGTAAAAAGAAGCGTGTTAAATGTCTAAAAAGCCACTGATAAGGTTCTCAAAAGACGTGGAACTATATAACGAGGGAACATAAAAGGAAAACAAAAACTGCATTACGAAGGAGGGAAAAAAAAAGAGGTAAATGAAACAGTTTGGAAGGAGGATGAATGGGGACTTACAAGGGAACAGTAAGCTCTTCTGGAAGAAGCGCGAAAGGTTAAGAATATGAAAATAAGGGAATCTGCTTAGAAATAATGAATAGGGATGGTGCTTTCCTAACTGATCGGAACACATTGTGAGGAGAGTGTGGAAAGAACACTCGAAAATCTTGTATAACCATTTGGGCAGTATGAGTGATAGTGATGTGTGTGGGGTTTGACATGGTCAAGAACGGACTAGGGTATTTTGGGATGAGGTCATAAGTAAGGAGGAAATGGGTCGAGTGAGAAAGTTGAAGAATGGTAAATTGAATGTATAGATAAAATTTATTACGGTGAAATGATCAAGAACGCGATGCAGGCGAGATGGTGATTTGATCGGATATGGAAGCTGTGTAACCCCGGGGTTGGGCGAATTTTTTTGGATTTTTAATGGAGAAAAAAATTCAATGTTTTTGATTTTTTGATTTTATGATTTTTTTTGAGATCGTGACGTCACGCAAAATATATTTTGTAAAATCAAAAAATTTTTTTTAAGGCTCGATTAAGTATATTTTTAACCCTAGGGCCTATATCTGAGTTCAAAATCTTTAAATAGGGCTTATAGTCTATGAAAAAATGAAACAGCAACACCCAATAGTCCCGAATTTTTGCAGGGATGGCAATTTTTGGTAGATTTTTTTTTTTTTTTTTGCTTTTTTTTAAAAAAAATCAATGTGATTTTTTTGATATTTTTTGGATTTTTTTTGGAATTCGTAACGTCACGTGAAATATAAAAATTTCAAAGTTTACAAAATATTATATATATCGCGTGACGTTACGAATCTGACACCCCACCAATACGACAATTCACACACCATCACAACAAAATTGATTTTTTTTAAAAAATTTCAAAAAATCCCATCCTGGTTATTTTGTTAATTGATACATATAATATTCACTCAGCACAAGAAAAAACAGAACAGTTGAAACAATGAATTTTTGTTGCACATATATTTCAATAATGTACCGCACCAATATTAGAACATTGAGGTAAGCCCCTTACAGTATCGAATTATATTAAAATTATCCTAGAATTTTTTTTTTTCTAAATAAACAACTGTGTATGTCACTTAAATATCCAACAAATTAAAAAAATTATATCAAAGCAAAAGAATTCCAAAAAAGGCAAAAAATCATTAGGATTTTTTTGGAGCAAAAAATTTCAAGTGAAAAAAATCATTGAAAAAAATTAATTATTTTTTTCCGGTTGCCATTCCCTTGACGTGTGTAACAAAAAGGCCCCCCCTTTTTTTTTTTAAGTGGAGGGTATACTTCCGAGGGATTTAAGGAGAGGCAGTAATATAAGCTTATATAGAGGGTAAGGGGAAATAAGGGGCCGCTTGTAAGGGAATTATATTAGGGTATTATTTTAATGGGAGAGCCGAGTAGAGAGCTGCCACCATGCGCAAGGGGGGGGGGGGGGGGGGCTTCTCGGACCCTTCTGGTAGCTAGTTTTTAGTTGCTGGATATGTCGAGCCGTAAAGAAACGACGATGGGCCTCTTCCCGGCTATCCAGCATAAAAAGTCTTTTTTTGTGTAGAGAATAAAAAGCCCCTTGCATCGCACCAAGTGGACAGTTCATCAACGGCCGGTTGCAAATGGCGCGCCATGTATGAGAGCCTGATTCCAGTGATGCATAATGCCAGGTCATCCACATAAAGGGAGCATCGGACTGAAGAGGAGATATTAGAGAGCACATCACTGAATCGCAGTGCGAAGAGTATGACACTGAGGACATTACCCTGAAGCACCATTTCTTCCATGAGAAATACTCTAGAGAAGACAGTGTTGCACCCTACCTGGAAGGATCTGCTTTTCATCAAGTTATGGAGAAAAAGATGAAGCTGAGCCCGCAGGTCCAGGGAATGAAGTTTTTGGAGGACCTCTAATCTTCATGTGGAATCAAATATCTTCTCAAGGTCAAAGAATATCGCCAAGACTTGTTTGTTATTTCAAAAGGATTCTCGAATGAAATGATCTAAGCGAAGAAGCGGGCTGAGAGTAAAACGGTGCTTCTAAAACCAAACTGGAGAAGAGAGAATGTCCGGATTTTTTCCCCGAGTCGGGAGAAGGCTGTTGGTAACCATTATTTCCATCAAATTGCATGTGTGGCACGTTAATGCAATATGTCGGTTGTTAGTTGGTAAATTCGGGTCTTTACCCGGTTTGGGAATGAGGACGTTGTGCGTCGTTTACCAAACGGATGGGAAATATTATCCACTCAGATGCGTTTGTATAAAGTGAGAAGAAACGCTGAGGCGGACAGGTGGAGGTGGCGTATCATCTGATAAGATGCGCCATCCAGCCCCAACACTCCATATTTACACGCCCAGAGGAACTCCCGGAATTCCTCCTCCGTAAAAAGGCGGTTAAACGGAGGGTCTTGGCCAAGGGGGGTCGAGAAGTCCACAGAACGTGAAAAATGTGATCGGAACTGAATAACAGTTTTTTGAACCTGGACTCAGTGAAGCAAGTCGCAAAGCGGTATCCCACCCAAATTCGTCTGCATACGCACTCGGTGTGCTGATAACGTCAAAAATGTTTGGACCGTGTTTAAAAAAACCATTGGGGGATCAATGTGGTGCTTGGAGATTTTCCAAAAAACCTTGCAAACTGAATTCAAAAAAGTGAAAAAGTGGATGAGTTGACGGTAGAGACGAAAGCATTGCGACGAGATCGAGCTGTAGCGTCCTTAAATAATATCAGGTTGAACGGGGTTTGGTAGCTGTTTGCAGGATCTATAAAGTTTTCGTTTTTTCAATTTGCCTGTGCACTCCCAAGACCACCATGGCGTAGCAAAGCAAAAAACTGGAAAGTTGCAGCAGGCGTCGAGAAGGTGTCAAGGGTGGGTATGAAAGGCATTTTCATAGGCTGCCAAAACAAAGTCCAGTCAGCGAGGTCAAATCTCCATGTCGAGTACGAGGGCTGCTAAGGTGTGGAGCAGAAAAGCAACAAAAATTGAATAATGGTAACTTCCACAGAGGAAAGATGATCTCTCCCGGATAGATAATTGTCTATGATAGAAAGAGCAGGAGATATCCACGCAAGTAAATGAACGAGTATCATAACGTTCATGAGTTGGTAGGCCAGTGTTCAAACATCCCAGAGAGTACTGTTGTAGACATTCAAGCAGCTGTTCAGCGTTCGGAAACGTAAAACGGTCTCCCCACAGCGGATCGCGAACGTTGAAATCTCCCAAAACGAGGAGAGGTTATGGGAGTTGCGTAAACAGATTAACAAGACCTGCTTTGAAGGATGGACAGCTAGGAACGAGATAGGGAAACACAGCGTTAAGGGAGGGTTCAGGTGGACACGTGCCGCTACAGCATGTAAATGAGTTTGGAGAGGCAGAGGAGTAAAAGGATGGTAATCGCTGTTTCCCCCCTCTCTCATTAGGTCCAAGATGGGCAGACACAAGAGGATTCCTGTATCCTGAAGGTTGCCGAAAATGTCGGACACGAAGCTGAATCTCTTGAAGGCAGATTACCTTTGGATGGTGAAATTCTATGTCTAGCTAACTTTTCAAAATTAGAAACAGTAGCTGCCGCAATTCCATTGCAAGAATTTAGTCATAATGGGAAATGCGATGGTTATTCAACAGATATGCCTGTAACTCTGATGGTGATAGGTTGAGTATCATCAGGGGGTTGCACATCCTTATCTCGGCAGGTAAGAGGAATCCACCGTTCCCCACCAGGATGCGTCTCCAATCTAAGGGAAGGGGGAAGGGAGAGGTCCCAAAGAAGAAATATGTGAAGCGATCGGGGAGGCATATTAAATGTTGATCTAGCAGCCACAACCGACTCGTCTCCAAAAATACGGGCGAGAGAGGAATCCACATTCTCCAATGTTGGATCCATCAATCCCCATACAAAACGAGGCACATAGGGAGCAGGGTCGTGGCTCACCGTGTTGGGATACGAGGTACCGACCAGTTCAATCAATTAAAAGAACTGGGGCCACCACTGACACCGGATCGGAACCCTGGACAGCGTCAGTGGAGGATATTTGTTCCAGTGAAGAAGGAGAGAGGGCTGAGCCAAGGCGGGTGACAATCTCATCATCCTCCTATCCTGGTGTCGAACTCAAAGCGACAACAAAATTCGGAGAGGGTAAAAGACTGCCATCCGGAGGGTCTCCGAATGCAAGGTACAAGTGTCGATTTTGGGAGCGATACCGGAGAGTACAGTAACCTACGCATTCCAATAGGTGTTCACCCGTTCCCTGGAGTGGGGCGGATCAGAAAAACATGAATCGATCGTAATATTCATACAGGAATCCGGACAGGATTCAGAATCACTAGAATAAGCGGTAGAACACATTGGGAGGCACGCCATGTCCCGAGCACTCCGTAAACGACTGGCCCGTTGTTAAAAATATCTGAGAGGGCCTCAGATGGCGGTGGATTAGAGGGACGTTCAAAAGAGGTCGGAAGCCTGATGGTTGAAGAGGAATAGGTTCGTCGTGGGGGAGAAGATCCATCGTCATGAGAGGATGGACCCGAAAAATGCCGGGGGAAGACTGGTGCCGAATCTCTTCGGGAAGACCGCTTTCAATGGGCATACCTTGTGGCGGAAAATGAGGAGAGGATAACCCTAGCGAAGATTTTTGGTATAATGGCGGGGACTGGATTGTGTTGTCAATAGAAAGTGGGTTAGAAGATGTCACGAGACATTCTCCAAGGGACAAAAAAAACATTTTAGTTAGGGGACCTACAACTACAACTACTATGAAAATAAGAAAAGCATCGCGTGTCATGGCGGGTGATGACGGGGCATTTTATTAATTCTTGGAAGGTTGGTGCAAAACAGTTGTGCTGAAGAGAGGGAACCATTCATCATAGATTAGGTCGGGGTATGACGATGGGTGTTTCAAGTACTGGAGGACTATTCAGTAAGACAAGGGGCAGTGTGTATTGCTAGGGGAGACGAATAGTCGAACTGGCAAAAGAAATGGGAAGATGATACAACTTCCTTTGCTAGGTGCGGGCGTTGCTCGCCCTAGCGCCGATGTAGTTGGTGAAGAGCACATTGCTCTAAGTTTGCTTTCTCCAAAGTAAGAGAGGGAAGGTGGAAACTGACGGGCGGACTGTGAACCGCTTGCGGTTAGGACAAAAAAAAGAGGGTTAACTTGCACGTGGTGTGGAGAGAACTCCCACATTGGGAACAAATGGTTTGTTTGGGGGGATCTACATGAATTTTTTGGGGTGGCCAAATGTTTATGGGTATTTGAAACACTACACCTTTCTTAAGAGGATTTAAGTCGGACCGTGTGCATAGTTAATGCCTATTTTAACCAAACTTTTGGTAAAGGGAATGGCACAACTAAGGTAAGTATGTGAGACCGAGGGTTTGGCATTCAATTGGCATTCTCCACTGCGAGGGGAGAAACCGATAAGACCATTTGTGATCTTACTATTTCGTAGTTGAAGATAGGCAAGGGTTCCCGGCAGTATCCGAACGGAGCTCTGGAGCGTATATTGTATCCTTCGACGTAATGACGGACATTCGTCAGGTTTGGAGATGACAGAGAATCTCCCTCCCAAAACGTGAGAGAAAGCCAGTATTGCTCTTTTCGCTACTGGAGGTCGGCACGAACCAGAAAGGTGGTCGCCTGGATTACAAGTACGTGGAGAGCTGCCTCCAAAGCCGTCACTGAGGACAAGGTGGCAAGCAATCCGGACACGCGGTTGGGACATAGTAAAGAACTAAATAAAAATAAAGAGGATAAGACGCAAAACCTGGGAAACCCCCGGAGGGTTCCGGTTGTTCCGGGTTTTGACGTTGCCAAGAAGGAGGGACCCTCTGGGCGATGACTCCTGAGCTGTCTGGTGCGAAATATTTGACAGTTGAATGGTTTGGTGAAGTAGAGGCCATTACACCAGCTATTTCCGGTTCGAGAAGGGTTAGTCCCGCCGACTGGAATCGCTATTTAGGCTAGAGGTGGACGAATAAAAAAGTGCCAACCAGCTTATCGACAAGGGTCGTCAAAGGCCCTATTGATCCTTGGTCCTGAGATGGCGATGGAGGGGTCGGGTTAAGAGCCCGACAGATGGTGAGGTTCGCCCTTCTTTGGAACCTTTAATCATTATCGCTTTTCAATTTATAGCAAATCCTCTCTAACAACTACACCTCAATTAGATAAGCAATACAATAAAACCAGGTAAATATAATTATAACGTCTTGAGAGCGTGGCCCGCGGAAACCTGCGCCCATCACAACGCCCAGAAGTATAAAAACACCACCTACACGAAATCACACTCCATGGGGGGGTGGAGGTGCTTCGGAAAAGCCCCCCCCCCCCGAACTAAAGGTCCAGTCCCTAAGATGGTAAAGTGGCAGAAGTGGATAGAGAACGTGAAGCCTCAAGAACTTATACCCCAAATGCCGGATTGTTTCCTCGAGTGGGTTAGCTAAGGTTCGGGTCCCTACCAATGGAGGCTACCATGAGAAAAGCGAAAACCGATTTAATGCCTATAACCTCACTCACAGGGGAAAGGAGGGGCAATGGGCACAAGATCCGAAGAGACCTAGTAAGTAGCAAAGATAGCTACAGGATTTCAGGAGGCAAAACTAGGGCGACTCCCACAAGGAGAGCAGAAGTACGTAACAAAAAAGGGACAAACTGGAGAAGGGACGGGTAAACTCAAATGGTATAATAAAATATAAAAAATAGAAAAAAAAAAAAAAAAACACAAAAAAAACCTTGATAATAATATATGATAATAATATATAATAATAACATAATATATAATAATATAATCTAATAATATGACTAAAATAACCACAAAAAATAAATAATATCTAATATAACAATAATAATAATATAATAAAATAATAACAGCAATAATCAACTAGAAATGATAAAATAATAATAATATAATAATATAATAATATAATAAATTATAATAATAATATAATAATAATAATATAACAATAACAATAAAAAATAACAATAATATAATAAATAATTAATATAATAAATATAATAATAATAATATATATAAATAATAATAAACAAGAACAAATATAAAAATATAAAGATAATATAAAACAACACGAGAATGTAGGGGAATCACTGAACAAAAAGAGGAGGAAAGAATTACCCACGTGCTAACAAGCTTTACGTGTCTCATCAGGTACACTTCAAAAAAGGTATCAAGCCACCTCACTCAGGCATGTTGTATATGTTAAGAAGGGGGTATATACATGTTACATGTTATAATTTCCCATGGCAATTTAATTTGTATATAGAATGGAGTGATGAAGAATTGAGGTAGGTGGTGGTACGGGGGAGGGAGTTGGAACTGTGGTGAAATGAAAGTGGTAGGGGGTGTCCCTGTTTTGTATCGCCTGATGATTTGGTTTATGTGTGATTCCCGAATCTTGCACAAGTTTTGGTTATGTGAATTCGAAATCTGAAACACAAAGTTTTTGGTTATGTTGATTCGTCTGAAACAAAGTTTGAGAGGATTGGTAGATGGGTTTTGGAGGGTGTGTAAAATTAGGGTTTGAGACGTTAAATAAATAAACGATGATAGTGCAGTGAGGAAGAGTTTTCGCGTTTGTTGAAATATGTTGGATGGTGAGCATTGGGCAAAAAGTATCTAAGCTTAAATATTTATGTTATAATGTTGCTTGAAAAGGGAACGGATATTGCAGAGTGCATGGAAAGTTTTGTGAATGGAAGGAAGTGGCTGAGCAAATTAATCTTGTGAAATGTAAATGGGACTAAGTCTTGATGCCCAAGGGTCTGCAATGAGGTATGGTTGCTACCGGTGTTATATACAGTAGTGGAAATATGGTATGGAATTAAGAGGTATAGACCCTAAAGTACAATCTGTTCAGATGGAAAATCTTGGGGGCGTGTTAGGTGTGAGAAGAAATTAATAAAATGAGGAATGAAATTAATGTGTTTAAGAGAGTTGGTGTGGTTTGTGAAGAAAGGTGGCAAATTAGAGCAACAAACGTGTATTAAGATAGATGTTTGTTTTTCCATAAGAAGGACGGATGAAAAGTCGATGGTTTATAGGAGTCAAGTGATGAGTGTGCTGGGAATTGACTGGCTGGGAGACAAAAGAAAAAAGTGTACTGAGTCAGTAAGGGATGTTGAAGGAAAAGAAATGAGTTTTACAAGGCGAGAAGGAAAGATTGTAATAATGGAGAAAAATGTGGATTTTGTGAGGGAGTATGGTAGTGGGCTCTGGCCTTTTCTTTTTTTACATATTACCCAATTTTCGCAAATCGTTATATTATTCTACTACTGTTTACTACCCCTATTACTGACACTTATGAATGTTGTAGCCTTACAACTTAATACATTGTTGGACCAGTTTTTTTTTTTTTTAAAATTTTTGTAATCAGTTAAAAAAATTTAGTGTGCTCTTTTGATTAAATTTCGATGAAGTGATGAGCACCAGGGTCGTGGAGTCGGAGTCGTGGAGTTCGTGCAATTTTCCAGGAGTCGGAGAGGTCGGGTCGGAGTCCGAAGAAAATTCTGGCGCAAGTGGAGAGTCGGAGTCGGAGTCGGAGTCGCAAACTCTCTGGCAAGTGGAGTCGGAGTCGGAGTCCGGAGTCGAAAATTCCTATGTAAGGGGAGTCGGAGTCGAGTGGAGTCAGAGTTTTAACAATTTTATTCATTATTATTATTATTATTATTTATTATTATTAATTAATTATTATTTATTTTAATTATTAATTATTATTATTATTTAATTATTAATATTGACTGAAAATATAAAAACTGTTAATTTTAAAAATGGCTGTTTTTAATAATAAAAAATAAAAAAATAATTTGGACCATTATAATTGATTATACATTTGTTCCGAACTGAAAAATTATTTGTTTGTCATGTTATTCGGGCGCTGGGGCCTCTGCATCTTTGTCTTTAATATAGATGTAGCGGATGTGATTTTTTGACTATCCGCGGAATGCGGATAGTAAAAATCACCTATCCGCGGATTGAGGATGAGAATTTTAGAGTTCTTCTACAGTATTTCAATATATTATATTATATAATATATATATATAATATATTATTATTATATATATATATATATATATATATATATATATATATCTATTATATATATATATATCTAATATATTATTATATATATATATATTATATATATATATATATATAGGCTATATATTATATATTATATATATAGTATATATATATTGAGGATAGAATTTTAGAGTCTTTGCCACAAGTACTTCATATATATATTATATATATATTATATATTTATATTATTCTATACTATATATATATATATATATATTATATATATATTATATTATATTATATATAGTATGATATTATATATATATATTATATATATAAAGAAGTTTTCGTAGCTGTCAGGAAGTGAAGATTTTCTTCGCTGGTTAGGGTGACAGAGTAGCAACCTGGTCCTTTTTTTTGCTTGTATTACTCTTGGACAGTGTTAGAATCTTATGCGCCTTGAAGCAAGATCCTCTGGAGATCTCTGGTGAGAGTTTTGAAGCCTATATGCAGATCTGCTCGCTGAAAGATGCTCGCCCAGCGACACTTATTGGAAGGGCAGCTAAGTATTGCCCTGCCGAGTTTTGCAAGATATGTGAATAACTTTTACAATTATCACGCCATCAAACCAAGGGATCTTTATCCGATTCCAAGAGTTTTCGCTTTTGATAATCTTCGATCATGACAGAGTGTCCCTTTGACACCTCTGAACAAGACTCTCATCCGCTGCTAGAAGCAAAAGAACGTTCATGGATTCTGCAATGGTTTCCGCTAACAATAGTAAATGTGAGTCTGTTTCTGCGATCTTTTCCTTTTTATTGGGTGAAATTTCTGGCTTTGGCAGCATTTCATCACATAGGCAACTAAATAAATAACACTTTGTGAAACACGTGGTTCAAGAAATTTGGTTTTGGTATCTAGGATTCCAGAAAAGTTATATTGCAGATCGGTAAATCGCTTTTGGCAAGATTTTTGGGAAATCTATTATCTATCTCCAGCATTAGTGTTTCTGTCCCCGCTTTGAAAGTTCCTTACTTTTAATATGCAGCATTTAGCAGCATGCTTTCATCGTTGCTCTGATGATCTCGTCTGGCAACCCAAGAATTTTCTGAGATAATATTCTTAGTTACTCTTCAAACGGTTTAAAAAGAGTAATACAATTACTAAAATCGTATTATCATCACCAGTCAAGCTTTTCACCTTTGGTGTTTTGTTTTCGGAAGATTAAGGGGAGACAGGCTTCATTTATTTCTCCCCTCCTCTCGAGCATTGCCATTACTATTATCACGAGTCTGACTATTGCGGTTTACAGACGTTTGAGGACAATTTAAGTCTCATATTATAATGAAATACTATCCGCTATCGCAAAAAATTCATGCGGATGCGGGTAGAGAAAATTATGCGGATGCGGATATCTGCTAACACCTCTAGTCTTTACGTATTTTATAGCGTATAGCATTTGGAGATTAAATTCATTGGAGGAAAAGTGGTATATTTTTATTCTCAAAAGCGAGCGAAAAAAAATAGTTGAAACAAAAATGTTTTATTGTAACTTTGTAAGCATTAAGCGAACTCAGAGTCGACAATTTTTCAATTTGATTTGCTGGAGTTCGGAGTCGGAGGTCGAAAATTTTTTGTTTAAGTGGAGTCGGAGTCGGAGTGAAAATTTTTGTTTTCAGTGGAGTCGAGTTGAGTCGAGTCGAAAATTTTGTTAAGTGGGAGTCCCGGAGTCGGATCGGCAAGTCGAAATCTAAATTTGAATTTACGGAGTCGGAAGTCCGAAAAAATTTTTTTTACGACCGCTAGCCCTGAATAGAAGACAATAGAGGGCCCAAAAAAAAATTCACAGATGCTTTTCCTTTAAATTTTAATCAACAAATAATTATAATAATAATAATAATATATAATATATAAATAATAATAATAATAATAATAATAATAATTTAATAATATAATAATAAAATAAATAATAATATGTGGAATAAATAAAAATAAAAACCATCACCTTTTTTCTTTGCCTCTGGGTTGTCTTCATGATAGTTTATAATAAGTAACTGCTATTGCCTCTTGTAGGCCAAACCCCCTTCAGATCGGAGCATATCTGCCAACTGGCTCATGAGAACTGCTTGCTTTCGAGGATATTTTAAAGCTAGGAAGCAAGCGCTGTAAAAAAACAAACAAACAAAAAAATGAAGAAAATTAAGAGTAGATTTGATATAATATTTTTATTTTATAAGAAAAATAAATTTAATAGACTAATCTCGTTATATTATATATATTATTATATATATATATATATAATATATATACTACTATATATATATATATAAAATAGATATATACTACTAAATATATATATATATATATATATATATATATATATATATATATATATATTATATATATATATATATATATTATATATAATATTATTATTATACATCATCTACCTTTTTTTCCCAAGACTAGGGGTAAGGTGCGTGAAATGCACCGGAAACAGATAAAGTGAAGCAGAATTATGAACACAAGTCGAAAAGAAAGCCCAGCCTTAGCGCCACTTTATATCCCTTAGTGAGAACCTGTTCGCAGTCAGAAAATCCACCCTAGAGCTTCACGGGACTGCGACGGACCCTCACCGTGGTATCTCGTAAGTATGGGGTTTATCCTTTGGCCCAGGTGGGACAGAACTATACCCCCTCACAAAACCCAACCATTCACTCCTATTATGTACCTTTCTTCTCGCCTCTGCCAAACTTACATTCTTTTCCTTTAGACATTCTTTACTGACACAATCACTTTTTCTTCGGTCTCCCAGTCAGTCAATTCCCAACACACTCATCACATCACTATACATCCGCTTAACCAACCGACTACCTTCCAGCCTTTCCACATGACCAAACCATCTCAACGTATACGTATTCATTTATTCTCTCATTTTAATGCCTTTCTTCACCACATAACTCTCTAATAACGTTCATTCCTCATTTTTCAATTCTTCTCACACACTAAAACGCCCCTAAGGATTGTCCATCTGAACACATTGTACTTTAGATCTATACTTCTTATTCCAGACCATAGTCCCACTACTATACACTAACACAGGTAAAAACATACCCTCATGTAAGACCCTAGCGCACTCAAGACTTAGTCCTTTCACATCCACCAATGATTTAATTGCACCAGCCCCCTTCCACCATTCATAACTTTCTACTACACTCTGCATCATCGTTCCTTTTCCCAACATATATCCTAAATATTTAAAACTCAAACCTTTTTCCAGCTGATCACCATCTAACATAACTCACACCAAGGACTGTTTCTCACTCACAACCATAACTTATTCTTATCTACGTTTACTTTCAAACCCTTCCTTTCACACACCCTGCCAATCTCTCTGCTAGCAATCCTCTCAAACTTCTTCAGATTCACCATGCAAAACTAAATCATCCGCATATAATAGGTAGGGCACTCTCTTCCATTCTCATCATTCTAACACCATCCCTGCCACCCCACTCTAATTCTTTCATTACCCCATCCCTATACAAATTGAATAACAAGGAGACATAACAACATCCCTGCCTCACTCCGCTTATTAATTCAAACCATCACTTCCGACTCTATTTTATTCTTACACACACGTCTCACTCCCGCATACAAACTTTTGAAATTAAATTCAGAAAGCTTACCACCAACACCATATTCACTAACACCTGCCATAGGAGCTTCCTATTATCATATCATACGCCTGGTTGCAAATCCATAAAACCTTAAATACAATTTATTCTTCTTCTCCCTCATTTGTTTTAAATGTAAAGATTTGATCCCCATATC
>JABUQX010109569.1:2500-25777 GCA_015478945.1 Trachelipus rathkii
CCCAACTTTGGCTCTATCCAAAACCTTGCATCTCCGGCTCCGGCTCCGGCTCCGGCTCCGGCTCCAGCTTAGGCTCCGGATTAGGCTCCGGCTCGGGATCTACCATTTTAATTGTCCGACTTATTAATGACTTACTTATGCCTTATTATTAACAATAGTAATAATCTTGGCTTTTTGTTTTCTTCAGCAAAAGAAATTGATTTAAAATAAGTTTGAAAGAATGTCGTTAGTAGTATAGTATAGAAGCTCCAGAGCCTCCGAAAACAGACTTGCAGCCCTTGGAAAGCTTGCTGTCACCATTGACATGCAGTGCAGCCACTGGGTAAAACGAGGCGGCCTTGACCAAGTCAGCTGCTGACATGACTTGGTCGATCGATCACTCGAAACGCGTCTCTGACCTCAAACTTGACATTGGAGACGTGCCGATGCCCTCAAACACGGCTTTTGAGATGCGCGCCGCCATCATTGAGCCAAACTCATCTGGAGTTGGGGTAGCTCCCTAGTCAACTGCTGACATGACTTGGTAGATTGGGCCTTCGAAACGCGTCGCCGATCTCGAAAACGACCCCCTACTTTGGAAACCCCCATCCTTATCACGTCAAGAGTCAAAAAGGCATAAAGCACTAAAAAGCACCAAAAGGTAGCAAAAAAAACATTTGTCTAGTGCTGAATGTTCGTCTACTGCCGAAGTCGCACTCTATTCTACTACCGCTATATGTTTAGGCGATCTCCGTTCTAGTATACTCTCTCTTTGTCTATATTACTCAAACAACCAAATTGATGGAAATAGTTCATTAGTAATGGTAGCTCTTCTAACTCGATATCCTCAATAACACTGACTCCTTCTTTATTCTGTACATACCATTTATTCAACCACAATTCACAAGTGCATCTTATATATTTAAATTTAAAGTCCATTACTTTCCGGTTTTATTCTCTTTCTTCTCTCTCTCTCTCTCTCTCTCTCTCTTTCTCTCTCTCTTCTCTCTCTCTCTCTCTCTCTCTTCCTCTCTCTCTCTCTCTCTCTCTCTCTCTCTCTCTCTCTCTCTCTCTCTCTCTCTCTCTCTCTTACAAGAATACATTTTCTCTATGATCCAATTTAGCTTTTTGAACACTTTAATTTCACACATCCCGATAATATATCGTCTTGGAGAAGCAAGAACCTCACAGCAGTTTGAATTTCCTGGGAAATGATTGTCGACCTTTTGTTGTAGTGGGCTAAGAGGGAAACCACGGCAGCAATTCTTTCGAAGATGTCATTAACGAAAGAATTCCTAATGGATGTGGCCTTTGAAGAGACTCCTGTATCAGGATAAACCTGCTTCAGTACTTTACAGCATATTTGTTAGTGATTTGGGCTCGTGTGCTGAAGGTCCATGGTCCGATTCTTAAAGAGAAACACTAGAAAAGTTTCCTCGACTATATAAAGGGCGATGGCGCTTTATGGTGAACGCTTTTTGATATAAATTAGAAAAAATTATCCCAACTTTTGATTTGTTTTGACAGGTTAGTTATTATCTCTATTGTAAGCAATTTAAACATTGATGGTCTTGACAGAAACAAAAATTAACTTTGGATTCTTCGATGCCACAACTGACCCTAAGGAGGCTTCAAAGAAATTCAGTTTAACTTGGGGAAATATTTCTTCATGGTAATTTATCTATATTTTGGTTTTGCCTGCCTATTTGCCAAGTCGTGTTTCAAATTTAGGATTATTTCAAGCAGTGCTGCAGAGCCGGAGCCGGAGCCGGAGTCGCGATCTGGTGCTGGTGCTGGAGCTGAAGCAGAAGCAGGAGCCCATAAAAATTTTTTTTTGGGCATAGCCGAAGCCGGAGCCAATGAAAATAAAAAATTACAATAGGGTAAAATGGTTCGGAGCCGGAGCCGGAGCCGGAGCCGGAGCCGAAACCGGAGTAGGAGCCGGGAAATAATTTACGGACTTCGCAGTCTTGATTTCATGTCCACTTTATTTTTTGACTGAGACTTATTTTCTCATTTTTCTTTAATTTATTTATAAGCAGTTGTGAGCTGAAGCCAATTTGGCGAACCGATAGTTGAAACTTCCAGGAAAGCGAACAGGCAACTAACTTATAACAGAGCAGAGAATAATTTTTTAAAATTTTGGCAACTCACCACTGCTTATAACGTAACACTGGTTCTTTTTTTTTATATAGATACTTCATGAACATTCGAGTCTTTCTGAGTAATCTTCAGAGTGCATGTTGAACCACTGCGAAGATTCCTCAGATGAACGTGAATATTCGTGAAGAATCTACAGAAAAGAAAGTGCCAAGATTGAAAGTTTATAATTCCAAGTCAATGTGGCACTGCCATGCGCATAATCTTTTTCGGAGAATGAGTCATCAAAAGTACCAATTCTTTTTTTTTTTTTTACTTATTTTTAATTGCTTTTATTTGTTTATTTGAAAATTTTAATAAAATTTGGGCGGGTGCTGTTGTCCTTCAGCTCCCCTTTCCCCCCGCCTTCTGCTTACGCCACTGTTCTAAGTTAATTCTTAATAACGTAGTACTACCTTGTTTCTAATATCATATGTGTTGGCGAATTTTATAAATAATTGTTTTTAACTTTTCTTATTTATCTGAGGGGTGTTTATATTTGGTCAAGGATGGTAGACGCACTGTTGTGCAGCGGTGAAGTACACAATTTCTGCATCTCTGTGCAGTGCGGTGAGGAAAATGCGGTCCTTGATCAACTCTACAATCAATGGGGTGGATGCTCTAAAGAATTTGAATAAAGTGACTTTGACCATAAGTTGTGTCAGTCCTCAAAAAAAAGAAAGAAAGAAAGAAGCTTTCAAGCTCTTAATTATATTTGTCGCATTCAATTCCTGCCCCGATTCCACCACTTTAAATTTTGCGGCCAAAGCTTCAGCTCCGGCTCCGGCTCCGGCTCCGGCTCCGGCTCCGGCTCCGGCTCCAGCTTTTAAACCCTTTATTTTACAGTAAAAATATTTTTTCTCCAGTTGTCGAAGCTTACTAAGCTCCTAAGAGCTTACTGCTTCATTTAGCTAATTAAAAAGCAATAGTAATTAATAATAATAATAATTTAATAATGAATAATAAATAATTTTATATAATACATAAAATAATAATTAATAACAAAAAAAATATCTAATAATATATATTATATAATATATGAATTGTTGTGTGGTAAATCTTGTTTGAATCTGTGAAAGTTAAATTGAAAATGAAACAATTAATAAAATTAAAATTTGTGATTTTGAAGAACCGAAAGAAATAATTGAAAATACTTTTACAGAAGAATCTCAGGAATTGGAAGTCTTCGTAATGATACGCATACCAACCACACAAACACACCAAACACACACACACACCACAGCCACACACACACCCACACACACCACACACACAACCACACACCACCCACACACAACATAAACCATATTATATTATAATATATTATTATATATATATTATAATATATATATATTATATTTTATATAATTATATATCTATATACTATTTAAATATATATATATAAATATATCATATCATCTATCAGCTGCCTGGTTCACTAGATCTCTGGTGATGTGTGCTAGATGCACCAGAAAGGAAGTTAAAGTAGACATGATAGTGTGAAAATGAAAGCCCTCCACATCTTTATACTTTAAGTGCGATACCTTCAGGTCTAATCTGTTATGAAGCTTTACACGCACACGCGTGACAGTCCAACCATGGAATCTTCATAGTGTCATATTTGACCCACAACCATACCCCCTCACAAATTACACAATTTACACCTATTACGCACCCTTCTTTGCTCATTATGCACATTTCATTCCTTAAAACACTCTTGACCTTAATCATCTCACTTTTTTTGACTAGCGGTCGCTTCCCAAACATCAACCATACAACGCTTCACCAACCGACTATCATGCCATCCTTTCATTGACAGTTACAAGCCTCAATTCACTCATTATTCTCTCATTTCACACTTTCTCACCGACAGCTCTTTAATCTATCATTCTTTTTTATCAATTTTGATCACACTACTGCCTAATTATCTATTGACTAGACTGCACTTAGAAATATATCTCTTATGTTTTCACACACAGTTTCAACTAACTATACATTTACACAAGGTAACAACACAACATACCTCGTCAGTAACAAGCGCGATCAAGAACTAAGTATCTTGGATTTTTTACAAAGATTTATCTTGCAACACTACCTTCTACCACTCACAAGTTTTCCTAATACTCAGCATCATATGTTTTGAGAGAGATGAGAGAGAGAGAGAGAGAGGAGAGAGAGAGAGAGAGAGAGGAGGGAGAGAGAGAGGAGAGGAAAGAGAGAGAAGAGAGAGAGAGAGAGAGTGAGAGAGAGAAGAGAGAAGGATAGATGAGAGAGAAGAGAATGAGAGGGCGTCTTAAGCACTTCTTTCCTTTAATATTTGTCGAAGCTTTTATTGTTTGCAATTTATCACTGTGAATATATTATATATAATTAATTGACGCACACGAATATTATCTTTTCATTCCTGTTTTTATATATATATTTATATATATATATATAATAATATATATATGTCCGTGTGTGTGTGTGTGTTGTGTGTGTGTGTGTGTGTGTGTGTGTGTGTGTGTGTGTGTGTGTTTTCTGCTTTCTAAAAATAAATTAGAAATTTATAAAAAATAAAACTTTTTTTCTTTTTATAACCAATAGCGTAACCCATTTGAAAGTTTTTGATGTCATCTGTGTATGTATATTAATATATATATTTTATAGTAATCTATATAATATATATATATATATTATATAGCTACGTTAATATAATATTATAATATATATTATGATATATTTATTATTATATATATATATATTCATAAAATATAATAATTATATATTATATTATAATATTATATATAACTATATATATATAATATTAATAGTAATATTATTATTAAGATCTATATATATATATATATACGGTAATAATTAAATAATATATATTTAAATATATATATATTACATATTATAATTTAATATATAATATATTAGTATATATTATTTAATTCACCATCTCTATCAATATTGGTGAGAAAAAGCTCAAAAACTTGTAAGCATATATAAATATCTACGGAGCATAGAAAAAATATATATAGTTATAAGTAAATCATTGAATACTACTACTTAATACGATAAAAGTATAATGAAGAGATCTATCCACTTCCAACACGGGTCGTTATAAAAATTTCAAATTTTAACTATTGCATTTCTGATTTTTAATATGTTCTTAATATTTTGTATTAACTAATCAGTCCTTCAATTGTATTTGATTACACCCAGGACAACAGTAACTGCCTGAATCCAGAATCTAAGTCCATCCTTAGTCAAGTACTATTTAGTTTTATTCATATATACAACAAGGACACCACGTACGAGTAACTTCCTAGTGGTATATATATCGTTATATTATGTATTAGATGGAGTAATACCCTATGTTCCAATATATATATATATATATAAGCCCAATATACTACAATACCTATATACTCCATGACAACACCTACGCCATATCACCTTATACCTCTTTTTAATACATTCATTCTCTACAAAATCTTTGCAAACTCATATATATTTTATATATATGATAGTTACGACATTTCAGTTTTTTTTCAAGGCACATTATATCCTTATTTAACTTGGATCTAACAAAATCCAATATTTTCTCATTCGTCTCCCAGTCCGAGGTCGTAATTCTAGTAACTATATATACTACCAGATACTTTACCTAACCACATTATAATCTATCTCATATACTATACTACTTTTTATTTACTTATGCCTAATAATCACAATTTTCAATATATCTTAATTAGTATTGTTCTCATCGATTTTACTCCCTTACCTTATATAACATTTTACTCTCTTATATTCTATTATACAATTATAATTATACACGTTATTACATGTCTCATTTATTCTCAATATTCTTTCTGCCTATTAAAAAACTGATCCTAGCCTGTCTCACTTATCATGTAACATGTTGATACCTTAATCTTATACCTCTTATATTGTATGATACTTATCTATAAAAGATTCTACTTATCATTAAAATAAGGATAATACTCAACTGTATCTCTGTGCTAACACGATAGACTAGTAATACTGTAAAAATATAGATAGTACGTACTACCTTATGTATCTATTATATATATATATGAATAGTTGTATCATTTATATATTAGATATTAGCAATTTATGTAACGTTAAATTTTAAGTCTGATTAATTAATTCTGATGTACCAAATATTATTATATGTCTTTTAATCAAATTTTAAATGTAAGATAAATAGATAATGATTTAAAATTTTTGTAATTATTTTATCCGATTTAGATGAATTAATATATATATCTATATATATATATATATATATATATAATATATTATATATATATAATATATATATATTATATATATATATATATATCTATTATATTTATATATATTATACTATAATATGTAATATATACTATATATATATATAATAGTTCATATCTATCTCTATATATATAATTACTATTACTATATAATTAACCTATTTCATATATTATATGCTATAATATTATAAATATTCTATATATTCATTATATATATTATATATCTTATATTATATAGTATTAAATATAATATATCTATATATCTATATAGTTGTATACTCTCTATATATATATATAGGCCCTTTATTGATAGTCATGTAACTGGTTTCGTAACTAGCTTCCTATATAATTGCATGGTTATTATTACATTTTGTCAGTATATATTATTCTCGCTCTCGTCGTTATCTTCTCCATCGCCGACAACTTTTCTAATCTTCAAGTTAACTGATAGTCAATCGTCAATATGCTATTTATAACGCTAATACGCCTATCCAGATTAATTTTGACTGCAACGCATTATGTGAAGCAAGCTATAATGTTCATTATAGAGTTTTTTTATATATTTATTTATTATTTAATTAATTTAGGTTGATTAATTAAATTTACCAAAAATATATAATCTTTATATGTACATTTATTTTTATTATAATTAATATATTAACTACAATTTTGAACACCGCAATTAATTAAATTATCTATATAATTTAAATAAATCTAATTTACTCACTTACTCATAGTGAGTCGGTTTTCTTTTTAATTTTCAATTGGATTCATTGAATTAAACAAGAAAGGAAATAAGTAAATGAAATAATTGATGTAAATATGAATAGATACACTTCGCTATTTTATTACAATTATTTTAATAATTTTTAATAAATAAACAATTTCAATAAAACAGTTTATTATAATCTTAGAATTACACAACATTTCCAAGTAAAATAAATTACTATTATAATATATTATTATTATATCAATATTTTTATTAATATATTTATAGAAAATTATATATTATAAATTACTATATATAAATATATATTATATATATATTATATTTCATAGTGTCCAAGCTGACAATCAATATATTAACTAGTAAGATATAGTCTCAAGCATACCTATGACTAATTCAATATAAAAGTACAATATTTACTTTTTTCTTATTTATTTTCATTTATTCCTTACATATTTTAATCTATCTTATTAAAGAAATATTTATTAAGACTACCTATATTGAGGAGGGGTTCACAGCTGAGACGGGGGATAGAGGTGGAGGATACTAGTATAGTATCCCCTATTGTACGTCATAGGGTAGCGAGAGAATACCTAGATCAGTCTGCATCTATGAGTTTACTACTATGGTATTTAATATATATATATATATATATATATATATATATATTAATATATAAAAGATTATATCTGCGCAATTGATATCTTATTTTTGGTAATAAAGTAATAGTTTGCTATGAAAGAACTTGAGAAACTCATCAGATTTCGTGTTTCAACAGGATTATTGACATACAGATCTCGTGAACTTCTATTTAAATTTATATAAATAGCGTCTCGCTTAATCTTCTCTCGTCTTTCATCTTTGTTACCTTTCGCACTCTCTCCCCCTTCCCCTCTATATATATAATATAATATATATATAATATATTATATAATATATATATATATATAATATATATATATATATATATTATATATATATATATATATATATAGTGATATACTAAATATATAATATATATTATAATATATATATATATATATATGGGGAATAAGGTAGAAATTGCAATATGAAGTTAATTTGACGTAATTATTATTATTATTATTATTATTATTATTATTATTATTATTATTATTATTATTATTATTATATTATTATTATTATTATTTTTATTATTATTATTATTATTATTATTATTATTATTATTATTATTATTATTATTATTATTATTATTAATTTTTTATTATTATTATCTACTCCCTTCATCCAGATTGTAGTTTTGTGCGCTGCACACACCGGAAGCAGAAAAGTAGCAAAAGAACATGACACAAGTCGAAAAGGGATGGGCCATACCTTTAAGTGAGGACTCGTCGCGGTCCAGCAAACATCAAACTCCTAGGCCCTTCCACCCGAGACTGAGCAGACCATCACTGTGATATCTCGTTAATGTGGGGCTCACCCCCTGGTCAAAGTCTACAATCATACTCCCTCACAAAACCCAGCCGTTCATTCCTACTATGCACTTTTATTTTCGCAACTGCCAAACTCAATCCATTACTTCAGATATTTCTTTACTGACTCAATCTACTCTTTCTTCGGTCTCACATGAGGTCGATTCTCAACACATGTCACCACTATACATCCCGCTTAGACCAACCATTATCAATCCATCCTTTTCCCATATGACCAAACCATCGTTTATTCTCTCATTTACGACTGTCTTCACACCACACAACTCCATAATGCGCCCATTCTTCATTTTATCAATTCTTCTCACACCTAACACTTCTCTAGGATTGTTCATCTCAACACATTGTACCTTAGATCTATACCTCTTATTCCATACCATAGTTTCACTACTATACATTATCACATGTAACAACATACCCTCATGCAAACCCTAACGCACTCAAGACTTAGATCCTTTACATCCACAAAGGATTTAATTATACCGAGCCACTCTTTCCTACCATTCACAGCTCTTTCTTTTACTAATCTCTGCCATTCATTCGTTCTCCTGGTGCGATCCCAAGGGAGTAGTGATTTAAAGAGGTATTTGAAAGCTCAGAGTAGCGTTCGAGAATTGCCCCGCCGTTTAACATAACTTACACCACGGCCTTCTCACTCACTATCATAAAAATATTCTTACTACACCATTTTCTTTAAAACCCCTTCTTTACATACCCTGACAAACCTCTCTACTAGTCCTCTCAAACTCTCCTCAGATTTGCCACACAATACCAAATCTTCCGCATACAATATACAAGGCACTCTCCACTCTAGTCCATTTTCCATCATGGCGTAGGTCAGATTTAAAAAGAAATTACAATATTATTCGTAGGAGAAGTGAGAAGTAGGAGGAGGAAAAGCTAACTGGCCTCGGAGTCGTGCCCAGCTGCCGTGCCCGAGCGCCGGGCTGTCGAGCTCCCCGCCCTCTGTTCCTTGAAAAGAGAGTGAGCGCTGCGGTCAGACTTTTTTTTCTTGTTGTTTTTTTTTTTTTTTTTTTTAATTTTATTTTTTTATTAAAAACCAATTTTCCGCACTAAAACTGTTGCCGCGCGGATGGTTAGTTGCCAACAATGGGTAATCCTTTTTTCGCGGTTCTGTATGCTATTGCAGTGTGTTGTGGGGCAGCATATGGCAATTGCTGGGCTCTTCTAGAGGCTGGCGCTTACATATTACTCAGACTTTTAACTTTCTCTGCATATTTCTCGTTTCACAACGTTCTATTGTTCTCTGCTTAACCCTAAATCACAGTTTGTTCTTTCGTTCTTATCAGGTCATGTTATTCATATTAAATACATCATCGTACTTCATTACTATTAGTATATATTTCTATTCAACCTCTCTCTTCTCCTCTCCTAACTCCGCTCATCGCATCTCTCACTACCGTGTTAGTGGTTGGACAGGTGGTCTCTTCACGCGGACTTGCTGTTGTGGACGGGATTATATTATAACGGATTACATACCCAAAACCTATACGTCCCCTTTCTAAGCACGTCAAACTAGAGCGAAAGCTACTAGGGTCTGATCTTATTTTTCTTTTTTTTATTTTTTTTTTTTATTTCTTTTTTTTTTTTTTTTTTTTTTTTTCGTCCATGGGTCAAATTTGAAGCGGCAAATTTTGTCTGCTTTCCTCTTCTTTTTCGCGCCTTTACTTTTCTTTCTTCCCCTGCCTTATTCTTCCTACTTAGTCTGCTGTCATGTGGTTTTTACGTTTTGGGCTCGACTCTCAGGTATCATTCCACTCTCTATCATCAATTGTACTTCCTTTCCCTGATATTTGCTATTAGTATACGTTTTTGAGAATATATGGATTAAGTTAATTAGGCTCTTCTAGAGGCTGGCCTTATAATTATATTCATTATATATATTTATAGTTATTTATTAACTAATATATATTATTATCTACATCATTAATTTTCTCAAAATACGGGCCTTATTTTACTTAATTATTCATCATCAGAACATCTTTAAACCTTAAATAACTGAACAATTCGTGATCACTTTAGATGCTGTGACTTAGAGGAACTATGGAGGAACTCCGGCCATCTCTCCAGTGTAATTCCTTTTGCATGAACTTAATGTATTGTGCCCAACATGAATCCTGTCTGACGTGTGGTGCTGTTGGGGTTCTTTCGTGGGCTTCGTTGAGCTACATTGATAGTGAATGCTTGCACACGCATAATGAACTAGCCCCTCACTTCGCCGCCTCTTTTTTTTTTCGCAGCGCTTCGCGAGCGAGCCGAAACGTCTGTAGGCCAATAGCCGTTCATTTCATTTGGTGTATTGCATGTTCCTGAGCGAATAACTCTCTTTTTTACAAGTGACTTATTTTTTTGTATTTACTTTCACACATTCTCAGTTATGTGGGTTCGATTTTTCTGCACGCTTTTATTTGGTCATTTCATTTTTTTGTTCTACTCCTTAGGTTTTTCTCTATCTTTATCTTCATATCCACGTTCGGACTATTATATTTGCGCGCAATACCTTCATTTCATGTTGAAGTGTATTTATCCTCTCAAGGTACTAAAAGCGCATTAATCACACTCCTCACCACACTCTACTCGCCAAATTTATATCCAATCGCAACTGAGCAGCTACCTATAAGCATGGCAGTAATATATATAATATATATAAGCCTCCAGTTGTACCACTACTATCTATGGTGCCTATACTTTTTCAATTTTGTTTTTATATAGTATTCACTATAACTATCAATAATATATAATATAATATACAAATCTCACTCCTACCGTGGATATGATGGAGTTAACATAGTTATGAACTCCTAGGTCATTATTAACGACTAACACCTCTATTGGACCGTAGTACCGCCAAAATTGTAGGGATAAACTATACTGAGCGAACTTGGCTTAAACCACGTACTCAATGAGGAGGCTTACGTTTCTGAATGTATAACATATATTGGTGTATTCAAATTCTTGGACTTTACGCGATAAGAACATTAGGAGCACTAAGTGTGGTTAACTAATATAATACGGGTTGATGTGCATGTGGTTTACATTGTATTTGAGAGTGCACCCCTGTAACCTGTCTTACGTTGATCGATGGTTGCCTCTAAGGTAAGGAGAGAAAGTTTTTTGGGAGAATCGTGGCCAACCGTAAAGTGCCATATCATTCACTACATCCAGCAGCCAGTACATAGTCTTATTGTGGTGTCGGGTCACGGAGTTGGTCTGTGTGGTGATAACTCTGGAAATCTTGGTTGGAACCTGCTGTTGTGAAGTAGAGAGATTTACCTCTCCTTCTTTATCTACTCTGAGTTACAGAAACATAAGGCCTATTCCAGCACATCTTCTGGTATTTTTGCTCTTTTTACGTCATCATTTGCCTTTATCTGCGTAATGTCGCTCCACTATTGTTTCACGATAGAGTGTCCTACCGACATGTCTTAGTCGATTTTATATACGTCATATGTAATATATGTGCGATTATCTGATCAAGTTTCTCTTGAATAAGACGTATCTTAAAACTCTATTTACTGTTGTCGGATGGAATGTCTAAGAACACTCATCATCGCTCACGCCGTTCCCGAGCGCATTGAGACGTCTAACAACCTCTATTAAACGGGTCCTACTTTTAACTACTAGTACCTGGTACTCATAAATTACGTGCACTTTGGCGTGTGTTCTTACCTTGCATACTCATCAGTTGTGACCAGATAGATAAGCGTGCTAATTGCAAATCTCATTCATTTCATGAACCTTAACTGGTCGAAACACAGTTATGACCAATAATGTCCGATAGATAAACAACCGTCAGAATATGCTTCCCATTCAAGCCCTAGGACAGTATGTAACCCATGTAAGAGGCTCGCCATTTGCCAACGTAATAATTTCGTTAAACTTGTCATCTTAATCGATATATACATTTATTACTCTCACCACTTACGCTGGCAGAACCATTCTTTGCATTGATGGTCCAGCTATCCAAATGAGACAGAGTAATGGCAGACTATGAGCTCTGTCATTAAAAAGCCCGATGTATGAGCATTATATGGTAATGCGTCGATCCGCGCACTAACAATACCAATTTACTCTTTACTTGATGTATAACATTTAATTCCCATTTCCAATCACACAATAGCTTAATTTTAGCAATCGAAACAAATATAGCATAATCCCTTGTGACCATCACACGCAGAACCATTAAATACTGCTAATAGATGACAGAATTGATTAAAAACACGCACATCTCACCATCTTAGCGCCACGTTGAATAGAACCGCTCAGAATATCGAGCTATTCACGTAAGTGATCGATGATGATCGAGAGTCCATTATTTCTTAAGTTAGAAAGCTGCTTAACAAGATAATTCGAGGAGTTTTCGATATACGTGAGTCATAAACACTAGACAGTCTATGGAGAATTAGTTCCTTATTATTTCTACTCCCTCTGAGCAATGATATAAGAAACACATCTAAGGGCCACTATTTATATTGCTATGAACAGAGACAACGAAGAAACATAGCTGTCCATTTGGAAGTAAACTTACACATAAAGAAACAGATTTTCCATTAAAAACATTTATAGATTTCCCCCTCGCCGGGAAAACTCCTGACAAAACCAAATTCCCTACGTTTACTACTGACGCTTTTAATACCTTATCCTCAACCTACCAATAGGTCATAAATAGGGTTTGCAAGATGTTCCAGTGTTCGCTATTACGTTCATTTCCTCGTAACGCCAGACGTTGCTTCTTATTACAATATCACAATATTATCAATTATCAATACCACAACAACTGTAGGGGATCATGGAAGACATTAATGCCCAATTCTGCGAGAGAATTATTTCACACTCCCATAGTGAAAATACTGACTCCTAACTGTACAGAAACTGTTAAAGGACCCTCACAGTAGCTTCGCTCTTTCTAAAATCTGTCAACGATCTTTAACTATGATTTTATGAACAGGAGGTTTTAGAGCTATAGGTGTACACCACTATCATCTATCGGTTCAATAGTTGAGCTCTAGTGATCAGTAGACTATGTCACATATCCGGCATTTATCTCGTATACCAGCTACAAAATGAAAAAATTCATTACAAGCCAAATCAAAATCAATCTTACGTACCAAATTATCAGCTGCCTACCACTGCATCCGCGTGTTTAATCGGCTTAACAACTTACAACCCTATCTAACTAATAGAACTCCTCTCTTAAATTCCGTTGACAATACTCAAGACAAGTATGCAACCAGTCTAAACCTGATACTTGTACCCACTAACTACCTAACTTCTTTCCTCATAAAAGTAACGCACACTTGATAGAGCATGCTTGATCAATCTCCTCTCGTATCCAAACCAATAGACCTATCTACACGGAGAGGCGCGCTTCTGATATGTAATCCTTCTTCAACAAGCTAGCAATCGAAGGAAGACCTGAGGCTCTAGTACCAATACCCGAAATGCAATTTGGAACAACACTCCCCTGCCACAGACCTAGGCATCAGCTGTCTGCCCATCATCTCGACAACAACTGTGTCATCATCTAATATCTATGCAAAGTGTAGCGCAGTCTCTTTGTCCCTTAACTCGCCTCCCCACTATTACTAAACACGCCCTAGAGTAATAGAGTTTCATCAAAGGCCACAACTAGATATAAGAATAGTCGTGCTCATAGTGTAAAAGATTTATTTCACTTTCCGTTATAAATATTATATAATTAGAGCAACGCATGAATTTTTACAACACAAAGACACAGTACATACCAGATAATGAAGAATGCATTTCTACTCAGTATAGGAGTACTAATCGCCAAAGTCTACCTCTTCCTGGAACAAGCCAAAATTTGCAAAGTTCATATATATAGGTATCTAGTAGCCGTCTTATATTTATCAATACTCTCAGACAAATACAACACTTATCTTAACCGACCTATACTCTAATAGTCTATCTATGACAGTTTTTGTTGCTCTTGATTCTTCCTTATCATCTTCATTCACCCTCTCCCGAGTTTCCTTTATCTGCCCTCTCTAAGGGATTCTACTATCTCCCTAGAAGATGAAATGATAACAGCTCACAAATGGAGCTTGATATGCGATGAACCCATTCTCTTTCTAAGCTTCCTGCACTTAACCGAGAAAGGTGGCATGGAAAAAACTGTTTCAACGTAAACTCGCAAAATACGCTATAAGCGTTTCTGGGTCTGTTTGGAGGCATGAGATAGATATATACATGAGGTTCCTCACATTCTTCTACAAATCATAAACTGCCCAATTTCCCAACACCCGCATCACGTAATGAAGGTACTGGATAAATTCTCCAGAATCTGACCTTGCCAATTCATCGAATCCCATTTCAATATTGGAAATCGATGTTGTAACCCAAATACATTCTCAAAAGACAATACCCCTCTTCCGGATACACCTTCCTTCCCATTTCCATGGAAACAACCTAGTCCCTCCACATTTCTGATAATCTTGCTTGCAATAGAGGTATTCTGAATACTTAATTAAGCTTAAACTTTAAGCATATATCAATCATGATGTACATATTAATCGAATGCTCTTTCTATTAACCATAGCCAAACTCACAATCATTTTTAGGTGGATTAGGTATTGAACTTTGAACTTATCTATTCGAGCGCTCTATATCATTGTGTGTCGAATGCTCTTTCACCAATCGTATACTATGAATGAGACTTCCGCTCCTAATATTATGACCTCGTATTATCTCATAACCTGATATATTATCTTTGGTGTACACTTCATTGGAGCATTATATCTGCTTTTCGGCTCTTCCCCAGGTTTTTGTTCCCCATCCGTCGTCCAGAGACCTGGCACTGTCATCTAATCTTTTCACCTCTCAAATTCTGTACCCTCCTCTGAGACTATAATCTTCCTCTCCAGCTCTATCTCTCAGATGACCATGTTGTACGCCTCTAATAGACCTATCCTATCATCTTCTATATTTTTCCACAACTGGCGTACATGACTACTTTCCTCCATATGGAATGGTCGTCGTGGGCTACTTACTCGTGTTGCTTTCACTTATGTGTCAGATTCGCTAAGAACTTGTGTGCAAGTTTCTTAATACATATCTATTATGGTCTATCAGCAAAAAGTGTAAATGTTCTTGCGATGGAACTTCGACTTCTTGTCATGGCCTGTGGACTGTTTTATATTCAAATCTCTATTTCTGGTATGATATAAATTGCCGTTAACTTCTATACGCAAACGTTAGTAGGTGACATTGGATAGGGCCACTGGACTCTCAGGTAATATCATTATCACAAATCTTATCCACCCTATTCCTCACACAGTTACCTTCTTCTATACTTATTCTTATCATGCTATCCATAATCCCAATCACTTCTGCTATGATAATGTCAAGGCTAAAAGGATTCACTTAGTCCATTTTTTCTCGTAACATTTACTATATGCTCAATCCTACTTAAGTCCCTTCCGAGTAGTGAATTTATACATTATAGGTCGACTTAGTATCAGAATCTTTTCAACCGCTTCCTTGCTCCTGGATTTGTACTATTAATTATACTAGGTGGACTTCAACCTCCGCCATCCCCTTATGGGCTGACTCTGTTCACTTCATTCCTCAAGTCAAGATATACTAATAGCCTCTTAACCTATACCCCCTTATTCCCTGGATGCCTTTAACTACAGGACTTTATTTATTCCCAAACCTATATGAACGTTTAGATACACACACTTCTTCTTTGTATCGAATTTCTTTTTTGTTTCTCCATCGCACTTCTTGTTATGGATTCTGCGGTGTGGTTTTACTCCTTGTGCCGCTTTGATTATTTATTCCAGCAGATCATCCCAGTGCATTCAGTCTTTTTTTATATATGCTGAGGCTTGTTCCAAGTCCGCTCAAATGCCAGGAATAACGCCATATCTTCTCCAGCTGGGCGTTATGTATCGCACGCGTAAGTGGTGCTCCCCTTTCCCTCGTGATCAGGACAGGTTCTCGTTACTCGGCATATCTTATACTCACACATCTTCTTCCTTTCAAGGATAACCGATTTCTCGTGATCTGCAGATACTTCGATACGCTCGTTTAGCGCTTTACCAGAAAGTAGTGGCTTATCCGGTCAATTCTTTGCAAGTCGGAAGCTTGGCGAGCTCACACTGTGCACGTCTTCCTTCGTAGTGTACGGTCGGCTAACCCCGTGGTGTCCCAAGAGTCGCAACCAACGCTCACATAACCAGATGAGATAGAAGAGATTTCTGACAGAGCAATACCACAACCATAGAGCGCGGTCGCTTATAGCACCACCGTGCCTGATGTCTGTTACGTTTAGTTCGGTTTAGTTCCCACGTTTACTCTTTTTTTCTTTTTACATGACCTGGCTGTCACACCGTTCCCTTACATCATGGATATATTATGATATCCACTGAGTTTTCCAGCACACCGTCAGCGTATGATGCTTAGAGCGAATTCAAGTGGCGGTCGCTATACGCGACAACTTCCAAATATTTTCTCGACACTTACATATCGACGATTAACGTTCCGGCGTCGGTCACCCTTTTCCCTCCAGCTCCCGCTTATGAAGTGGGGAAAAACGGTTTCACACACGCACACAGGAGGTACGTCCGGCGTCGCTCCAACACTTATAACTTCTCACTTTCTTTCGCACCTCTAGTCCTCCGCGCGGGTACACTTCGGGCCTGTCATTATATATGTAATGTACATCTCCGAGCGTCGGCGCCTGCGGAGAGAGCGACATACGTTTATTGGTGCTCATCCAAGCCTTTTGAGCCTAGCAGCATTCGAGATTCATGTTCTGCCCTCAAGCGGAAATGCCTTTCAACAAACTGAAGAAATCTTTTTGCCACAGGCCATTCAGCACTGCACAGAGCGTTTCAACCAGACAAAAGGGTATCAGATCATACCTACAACCCAGTTCTTTTTGCCTACAATCTGCAGAGCTTTTCAATATCTCGCTGGGAGATGACAAGAGCGGAGTGACGCATTGTGACAAGCAACATGACTCTTCCTTATATATCAGTCGACTCTCACCGTCCCATAAGTACTTCTCCTCGGCAATCAGCGAGTTTGTTCGCTGCGATCATACTAATCACGACTTCTGTGATAGAGAGAATACTTTGCGCATCCTAATATCTTTTTGGTCTTACAAGTTGGTGATCATAACCTATCCCCAAACCCTGGGAACACACAGACATCCGACGCTTGGCGTGATAACCAAAGTCAAGACAATCTCACTGACCTGCCATACCCGTAAATTCATTAGCCGAGAAAGTGGTTTCAGGCCGCTTTCTCACTGTTCTGTTTTGGAAGGTCGCCAAGCTTTTTCAAACTCTCCAGTTTGGCTTTTCGCCATAAATGCGAGTTCGACACCGAGAGCGAACTCGCTCGTTGGTTAAAACTGTATGAAGACCATGATCATTCCGGAATGTCCTTACCTCAACTGGTGGTGTGGGTTTGGGTTTCTGGTAGTCTTCTTTTGATCGCTTTTGAAAAAAGGCTATGAGATACAACACGTCGGCACAACTGTGAATTCTCTTCTCTTCATCTTATATATACACTCCATTCGCTATACTCACTAGTTTTCGCGGAACTCCCTATGTTAAATGTTTGTATCTGTCATCATATCAGAAAAAAACTTTTTTAAGTTCCGCACTATTCTTTTTCATATTCTGTTACAGCACTTTAAACTGCATGAAGGAGTATTAAGGTAGTTAGTTTTATTATTGTGTATAGCTTCATATACTTTTGCTCTCGAGTATTATTAATGACAGTTGTTAACTTAACTATCTTCCCAGCCCACGGTTAAATTTTTCTCTCTTATGTTGAATGACCTATTTCTTTTAGCGTTATTTATATCATACGCCGGTGCTCTAAGCTGCTTTCATCGACTGCCAAACTTCAACTTAAGCTATTGAGAATATTTTCACAATGGGGTAACTCCTCTTTAATTCTCATTTTTCTCCCACCAAACTCAGCAGTGCTTTTCATAGAATAAAAGGAATTGAAGAACTTGGCCACCTATCCTTATCTCTAAGCGACCCTAACTCTTATATGGTTCGCCCATTTCCTGTAAACTTCACTCAGGTTCAAATTTTTCTAGGTGCTCATTCTAGCGTACCACTAATCAATATAGCACGCGACATATTAAAATATACCAAAAACAACTTTTTGTCTATTCTTTTTGCGCTCTTGAGTTCACTGTTTACGGTCATTCTCGCCTCTAAATCTGGGTTTGGGGTGCTGATTCTGGCAAGTCCTTTATACGTCTATAATATCTTTTTAGCCCGAGTTCGATCGAAGCTCTGACTATGGCTGTGTGTATATGGTCAGGCCTCCCCTACTTCTACTGCATCTGTTGGTCCCATACAAAACGAGCGGAATCTCGTATCGGCATCCATTCTTGAGCCT
Source organism: Trachelipus rathkii (assembly GCA_015478945.1). Taxonomy (NCBI): domain Eukaryota; kingdom Metazoa; phylum Arthropoda; class Malacostraca; order Isopoda; family Trachelipodidae; genus Trachelipus; species Trachelipus rathkii. The sequence continues at coordinate 21,532 of JABUQX010109569.1, forward strand.
TTCCGAGGTCGTCTCTCCTCTTATTCGGGGTAAGTTAATCTCTATTGATCGTTTGATATGCCAGGATGTGATTGCACGGCTCTGCTCTTCGGAAGAAATACATCATGTCTGTAAGTTATGCTTCTGGTGTTCAAAACCCCAAGTATCCCGTTCCTGCGCCTGTACACCCGACCTTCTGTGCAGTGAGGTGCCCTTCAGACCCTTAATTAGCTGGTCCATTTGCGTATCGCGGTAGTCAAGTTAATATCCGTTTAATTTCCTTAACTATTTTCTCTTTTACAAAAGGTGCTGTCCTTCTGCATACTGATATGAATGGATACAAACTACCCTTGGTTTGTTTCCCCCGCTCATCTACCTATTTGCTTGGTTCTCTGTTCTCTTCTTTCGTCTCCAAAATTCTCACTTGTCCATTTCTGATCTGTGTCCTTTGTATATATAGTGCTATTATTCTTTTATTGTTTCTCATTTGGGCTCTACCAGTTGACATGGCACTAGAGTTTTAAACTCCATGTTTACTGATGGCTTTTTCTAACACATCTGTCGCAGTTGGGGACATCAGAGGTGCTGGCGCTTGTCCATCTGCTGTCTTTCCTGATCAAATCCTTTCAACGATTACACCCTGGGACTCCTCTTTATTTTTGGGCCCTCCGCTCATTGCTTTTGCGGAATTTCTCAGGGCAGAATTAATGCTGGCTATACCGGATTGATTGCGCTTTCTCGGAATTCTTATCCTTAACCGGGACACCAATCTAATCTTATGTACATTTATTTCCAGTTCGCTCAGCGCGCCGGTGAGCAAGCCTTTAAAAGGGCGGCCCGGTTATTGCCAGAAGAGACGAATGGTCATCTGGCTGGTGGTGGGCAGCGCTCTTAATTTCCTTCGTCGGCTTTGTCCTCCATTCCCCCGGGTTTTGGGCAAGAAACAATTATTTTTATATGGGTTTGATTATGAGTCCGCCCCTTCTCTGTAGGGGTAACTGGCAAATGAAATGGCCATCCCTTCGTTTCGGTGCTGTTCGACCTCGCGTCTATTTCTACGGAGTTGTTCTTCAAGGTACCTTCCCGATGCCATTTCGGGCAAGGCTTAGCCCTCTCCGGCGCCCATCCCGAGATCCGATTTTCGTCATGGGCGCCGGGGCGCCACGACACAGGCTTTTCGAGGTCTTAATCTGGCAAAAGGAAGCCGCTGGACGAATGATCAAAGACGGGCGAAACTTAGAAATAATAAAGCCGATCATCGGGGAGTGCATCCTCCCACCGACGAAAACGCTTTCATGAACGAGGTGATACTTGCCAGCTTCCGCATTGTTGTCTGGTGGCTGTTTTTTTTTGGTTATTTTTTCTGTCATTCCTCCGTACTGTTCAGGTGTCCTATACTTTTAAGTCACTCACAGTCTAACCTAATGTGTTCCTGGAACGCCCCCTCCCATTTGCAAATTTTGTCGAAGTCATACCCCGCAATCTGTTCGCCGATTGTTCCCAACTGTATCCTATTCGCTATTGTCTCCCCTTAGCTGGGACTCTATTCCGACGCCGCCGTCATTTTCCTCCTTTACGATTGCATAACACCTTCCAAAAGATTATCCCATATCTTATCCGAATCTTCGCCACGTTTAGTGCAGGTAATTGGCCTAATTTTTCTTGTTTTCTACACAGAATTTTGTGAATATTCCTCTGTACATTCATATTTGATTTTGTTTATGTATATTACAAACGAGGAAATATTATAATGGTTGCCAAACCTGAAATTGTTTAGTTTTTTGTATTATTTTATCATATTGTACTGTATATTATTCTTCTCTATCTTATATAAGGTGCTTTTTTTCTGGGAACGTGTGTGAAATTATGTAAGATCACTAGGACCTCGCTCCTATGGTGTTGATTTTTTTTTTCAACCCTAGTTGTGACATATGATCCGGTGGGTTCATGTAACAACTGACTCAAAAAAAAAATTATTATTATTAATTATTATAAACAAATCGAAGAAGCAAGTAAAAGACAAGAAGACTAAGCTTCAAAAAACCTTAATAATATGGTCTTTTTTTCGTGTACTAAACCTTTTCTTTCGCGAACCATAAGTGCTTGCGAGATTTAAAATATTTTGCAAGAATTTTTAAAACTATTTTCTTTCTGTTTTACAACAATATTATGATATTACTACCAACCTTACAAAATTAGTGGTTGGCGAAATCACAAAGAACCTCCTCTTCTATCTGTTTGTCTAATTTGCCTGATAACGGAACTCTCTTTCTTCGAATTAAGTAAGATAGCATGGAATCTCTATGAGGTTGGCTAGCTGTTTTCATGATGTTCAACTACGTTAGGATTCCGCCAGTCACTGAATCCACCTTCAGAAAACTGATTCCCATTACGTACAAATAATTTGCAAGCAAAACAGTACGCTGATCCCTTAGACGGTGAATATAGTAGCCATTCTCTTGTGTAGTTTTCTCCATTTGCTTTCTTGACAATAAAAATATTAGCCGAACAAAAACGGTTTTGCTTACCATTGTTAAAAGTCCGAAGTGAATTCAGGAAAGGACCATTATGGTACTGACATTCATTTGGTCCACATTCTATCCAAAATTCCACGTCATCAGAACTAAAATTATGCCAGGCACCAGCATCACTTTCTCTATTATTTTTTGTTGGAATATGCTTCTTGTGTTACATCGGAATCCACTGAAGTATTTTCCACTTGAGAACTACTCACTATTGTTTCCTGTACTGGAGTGCACTGTTCACTGTTGTAATCCAGATCATCAATGGTCGGGTCTTGACTGTCTTTAGAACATTTACAAAAAATAAAGATGTAAGAAAACATCTTGCAACAAAAAACAACTACCCAAGGTTAAAGAACTTTTAGTTTCGTGCACAGTGAAGCACTATATACTGTAACCCGAAATTTATAAATATTTAGGACATGAGGTAAATAAAGTCAGGAATTAAAACATTAAAGTATATTAACAAAGTTTACAATAAATTTGAAACAACTCGAAATCTCCTGCCATTTCCCATGCCAACTGAAAATATATAAAAAAAATTAACTTACAAACTAACAATTTCCATCCATTAGTTTGCGCTATATTATATAAAAAAATTAATTTACAAACTAATAATTTCCACATAGAATTATAAATTATTAGCTTGCGCTATATTGGTAAATCAATTTAAGATCAATTCGAATTACAGCCTCTTCACATATCAAAAAATAAGAGATTAATTATAGTAAACTAAACTATGCACAAAATAAGTCACAAATAGGTGTTAATGAAATTTTAATTAAACGATCTCAAGTTTAGGACCAATTAATGGAAATAAAAGTTCAGATTGCATTTTCTTACCTTGTTTCCTGTTCCGTTTTGTTTTCTTCACCGATCTTCCCCAATGCTCCCAGACTCTCCAGGGGATCAGTTGCTTAGTTGTTAATGCACTTCATAAATGCTTGTGACAGGCGGCTCTCAGCATTCACTGATGAAAATTAAGAAAAATGTCATTTTAGTTTAAGTAATAACTCTTCCATATAAACTAATAAGGTGCTATGGTGAGCACAAATTTGGAGACGATGTCCGATGGGAAGAATATCAAGGTTTCTCCTTAGTATTTATTTTACTTACTTGGGTTACTTGGGTGAGTTTAATGGTCGTCGGACAGCTATGGTCCCTTGACCATTGCTTTATTCCTTCTTCATTTTGCTTCTTTTCATTCGTTTGTTCGCTTTTTATGCTTAATTCACTTTTACAATTTTTCCATTTCCATATTTGCATGAAAGAAAAAAGAACGTAGAATTAATTGATATCAGATTAAAATTTTTTTTATTTACACAGTCTTTTTTATTATGATCATTATATCCTATTTAAATTCCCAGTTCTACACAGGAATTTCTGTATGTTGTACCAAGCTTTTAGTCTATTTTGAGGGGGAACATTTTCTAATGCTAGAATTGTTTTAACACTGAAACCTGAGACTCCCAGTTCTCCCAGTTCTTTTTGAAGCGTACTTCTGGCATACAGGTACTGCGGGCATTTCATAAGAAAATGCTCTACTGTTTCATTGGGGTGTGAACAATGTGGACATAATTATCGGTTTGGTGACATGGGAAAAAATATTTATTCCCAGCCAAACCGACACGAAAATGCAATCTTTAAAAATTAAACGATAGTTGAGTTTACTTTTTTGTACATTGCCCCACCAATAAATTTGCAATGTATATACAAATTTTAAGCAAAATTATTTAACTTGGAAA
>JABUQX010109570.1:0-5000 GCA_015478945.1 Trachelipus rathkii
CCTTAAAATGGAATAAACGTGCTTATCGATATAGAAAATCTGGGCGGAGTCAAGATAGTTCAGGACAGTTTTCAGAGTAATCCTCCCTTATAGAATTTATGTCAGATGAAGATGAAGAAGTCACATTTTCCAGATCATGGGAAAAATTGGAGCATGCAGAAAGACGATTGAAAAACTAAAAAGAACAATCTACTAGTACAAGCATTGATGACCGTAAAGCATTATTCTAGAAAAATAAAAGTAGAATTCCATAAGTCATTAGATGGAATAATAAAAAATCGACGAAATCAAACGTTATCCATTAAAAGAGGCAATACAATTGCTTCGCTAAATTTTGGCAGATGCCGCTTGCCAGCAATTACAGCTTTGGGCTCCTATTCAATGTGAATGTTGAGAGCTTAATTTTCTGCTTTTAAAAATATAATGCAATGTGATATCTAAGACCGTCGTTAAAGGAGGATTTTATTGATGGTTTATTTTTAAAACAATTGTTTGAATAAATTCTATATTACATATATTACATATGGTTTGGCTGTTCAAAGAGAAATTAAGTGTTTTAAAAGTTAAGGGAGATAAGTGAATTATTGGTATACGATATATATATAGTATAGTATATATATCAGTATATAAGTATAATATATCAGTATATATATATCTATAATAAGGTATTATATATATATATATAATATATAGTTACTTATATAGTAGCATATATATATATAGTACCGATATTATCGACTCCGAGAGCATTAGGTGATAATATTTTAGTATATTGATGTTCATTAATATATATACTTATAATAACTATATATATAATTATAATATGATATATGTATATATTTAGTTGATTCTAAGTTTGAAAAGTTAGGTGAGCTTAAGTTATGTTAGGTTAAGTGATATAAATATAGTATAGTCTAGGTAGTATGGTAGCTACTATTATAGTATAGTATTATATATTATATAAGATATATAGTATTTTCAGATATAAGAGTCAGATGGGGACCTCATATATTTAACTGCTTCTAGTTATGCTATGTTATATTCAATTATTCTGGGCAGTTACCAACAAAAGTCAAATACTCAATCTGGTTATTCTCTTTTGGAAAAAAAAAATAAATTTATCTTATAATTCGAGGGATTGACGTAAAGGAAATTATAACACGGGAGCAATCAATAAAGGATGAAAGAATAGAAGTACATGGTTAGGTTCAAAAAAGACGTCGAAAACGAGTTAATTTTGTGTATATCGGTAAACTAAAGGTTAAATTATTTTATATAAGATATTTTCTAAGTTGCCAATTAGTCTTTAAAAAAACATCTTTCATAAGAACGACATTTAATGGCTTCATTCATACCTTCAAATTTGAAGGATCAGGAATTAATGTTTCATGACTTGGTGAAGATGAAGAAGGAATTATAACGAGGAGGTCCGGAGCACGGAGCGAGCGCGGAGACCGGAGTGCGGAAGCGTGAACAACTTTTAAAATGCGGAGCACGGCCAGAGAGTCCGGGGCGCGTAAATTTTAAACAATGCTGGAGGCCGGGAGCCTGGAGTACGCGAGCCCGGGTAATTTAAATGCTTGATCGCGGAGCCGGAGTCGAGCCGGGTAATTTTAAAATGCTGGAAGCGGAGGCTGAGTACGAGCCGGAAAAAAATTTTGCCGGCTCATCGCAGTCCCATGAGGTCAGTGCCGCCGGGTAGCCAGCGCTAGCACGACAGATTCGCCAATTTGTTGTTTGCGAGTCAGAGACCTAAACGCAGGTCGATCCAGGTTCGACACGGTATCCGTACCGGTGTCTGGCGGGCCCACGGAGGTGGTTGTAACTCTAACGGCCCCATCAAGTGTTAGTTCGACGCTACAGTCCCTTATCAGGTGTGGTTTAGCGGCGGGTTAAAATTCGCTGATCGGCTGACAGTGTAACAAACCGCTACTTGCATGGGCATGGTCCCAGGCCGCCACAACCTTCCCCAATTCGATTAAGAAGCTGGAGGTGTACGTGCCTTTGGTCATTTACCTTAATATAGCGACGATTGAGGATCTCTATGACCGACCCCGCAACACTATATAACGAACTCTGTGCCATCTGTTCTCGCGGATGCCTGTCGTTATTGTTACAATAATAGGGTTCGTAACAGCGTTCTGGTCCTTTCTGTAACCTGTTAACGTCGTATGAGCCAGTGGTTCGTTAATTTTGACGAGTAGTATATATCTAATAATTGAAGTATGGTTATTTATTTATTTTTAATATTTGTGTTCCCTTTCACCATCTTAATATTTGCAAAGTAAATAAGGGGAGGATCCAATATTAGAGATTTTGGGACCGCATTTGGGCCCCAAGCTTAAAATGGACATAAAATTTTCCCCCTTGTTAACTTTTTTTTAATTTTCAGACAATTTTGATAAGGAAAAAAGCAAACGTCATTTTTGGGTGCTTTTCTGTGTCTGTTGTAATTGTTTCAGCATTTTCATTTTTTCAGAACCTAAGTTCTTATTTCGTATCAACTTCAACAAATTTTTCGAAATGATTTCAAACTTGAAATATGCATAGATGGGGTTCATTACACACAAAATGCACGAATTAGCTTTTTTGATTTTTTTAAAATTGTGCTAAGCAATTAAAAAAAAGTAGGTTTTGAAATATCGACATTGCTAGCGGAGCCTCTACGGTTGCACTTTTTCGAAATCAAAAACGCTACCTCGCAAGACAATTTTGGGTAATGGACGGACCCATATATGCATATTTCAAGTTTGAAATCATATATCCAAAAAAATTGTAGAAGTTCATACAAAAAAATTTCGAAAAATTAGGTTCTGAAAAAATGAAAATGCCAAAACAATGACTACAGACAAAGAAAAACACCCGAAAATGACGTTTTAGATGTCGCAAAAAGCTGCGGTTTGCTATTTCCCCATCAAAATTGTCTGAAAATTAAGAATTTTATGTCCATTTTTAGGTGGGGGCTAAAATGGGGTCCCAAAATCTCCAATAGTTGATCTTCCCCATAAGGGGAATTAAAATAGATTTGGCAGCAAACAAATCCAATTTTATTTAATGTTCTCACCTTTATTGAAGTTTCCAAGTAGGAAACCGAGTTGTATCTTCTGCCTGCTATATTTGTAAACCAGGTCTTCTTCTAGGCTGACCTCTCTTTTCATAGCATTTGAATCTTAAAACTAAAGTACTGCTTCTAGGTTGACTTATATACTTGACCCTTTGAGCGCTCTGACAGAATCTGGGGTTTCGAAAATCCTAGGCTCGAATTTTTTTATGTTTTCATAATAAGAAGAACATATTTTTATGCTTATTTGATTTGTTTATTTTTTATTCAACAATGGCCTACTTCTTTTGAAGATTTTTTTCTTAAATAATTATTTTAGTTGATATTTAAATATTATACCACAAATTTATAGGCGAGCAAAGGAACATAGTCTTTGCTCCATAGATGTTATGATGTCCCGAACTTAGATATTCATTATTGTTATTCTTTTATCGACTTGTGAAGATTTTTTCTTAATATTTTTTGTTTATTTTAATTAATGCCCAAATTTTAGGCAGAGCAAAGAACATAGTCTTTGTTCCTTAGATATTATTATTCGACTTAGATATTATTTTTTTATTCTTCATGACTTGTATCATTTATTGCCATCTCAGCACGACTTTTTCGGGCGAGTCCCTCATTTACAAGTTAACAAAAAAGAAAAGTTAAATGGGATCAAAAGATATGTTTTTTGGGTCGTTCACTTAAATTTTTTTGTTATCATTATTTTTTATAAATTTTAATTATTATTAATGTTATTTTATAATAAATTGAGTTAAAATAAATTAAACTTCCTTTGTTATTAATTTCATATTAATCAAAGTATTATTTCCAATCACCAATTTACAGTGGCCAAATTAATAAAATAACAAATAAAAAAAAAATAAAAAATAAAATAATATATATTGTATAAGTTACATAATATATATTATACACTAAATATATTTTTTAACACTGGGAGCGGGCCAAAACTAAATTCTATAAAGAATTTAATTTTGATGAGTATGTAAACTAACTTTGATTTGTTTAGTGAATGAAATATTGTTTCGAAGAGGTTGAATGCTATTCAGAATTTGCTTGTATAATAATGCCGGAGAAGATAGTGGAGAAGATCCATGGGGTTGGAAAGTGCAGTGTAGTATGGGTGTTTGGTGTTTAAGTTTTAGCGTAGAACTGAGTGCCTTCATTTCTAAGTGTTTGTGTTTGGGTAGTATTTTGGTTTTTCAAGTAGGTGTTGCTTACTGCTGAGGTGTTGTACATTTGCATCCTGTTATAATTCCTTGAACTTTGTTTTGGTTGTTTGTAGTTTTCTTATGCTACAGTTGGTCAAAAACAGGGGCCACATTGATGAGGCGTAGTTTAGTGTTGGACGGATGTATTGTTTGTATATGGTGGCAGATATCTGTTTGTTATTTTTTTGGCAGAGCCGGCTATGGTTCTTAGTATGCTTAGTTTCCTGTTTGATGATGTTATTATGTTTTCTGTGCTTTGTGAAAGTCAGATGTGGGTCCAGTGTTGCTCCAAGAATTTTGGGTGTTTTGTTTAATTGATGATGTTTATGAAGATTTGGGGGTTGGTTGAACCGAGTTGGTTTTCTGTTATGATTAGTGTAATAAATGATTTATTTGGTGATACAGACATTTCATTATCAGTCAGCCAAGTTTGAATTTGGTTGATGTATTGTTAGGTTAAATTGGTTGCTGTTTTTACGTTCTAGTGTGTGGTGGCTATAGTGATATCATATGTGTGGGTTGTTATGTTTGTATGGTTTGTTTTTTATTGTGGTAGGTCGGAAGTGAATAAGTTGAATAAAGTAGGGGATAGGATTGCTCCTTGGGCTACGCCATTTATAATGTTAATTGTTAATTTCTTGCAGTTGATTTGTATTTGTGCTGTTCCCCCTGATAGGAAGTTTGATACCTATTTCTTTAAATTAGGAAGGATATTTGATTTTATTATT
>JABUQX010109570.1:17500-22484 GCA_015478945.1 Trachelipus rathkii
CCAAAAACATCTCTAACAACTTCTGTAAATGTGTCTTTCTTCCTCTTATTCGCTCTGATGGTTCTGTTGCTAATACTCTTAACTGAAAAGGCCAATCTCTTCTGCCTAATATTTTCTTCTAACTCAACCCTGGACGATTCATGGGCATTCCTCATCCTCCTCCTTCTCCTCTCAGGTGTCCTAATGCCATTGCCTGTGATTAACTCGAATCGGGTGATGGGCTTCCTTGAAATCTAGCGAAGCGTTACGGAAGGCGGGTGGCCCGGATGTGCATTCCTCCCACGAGTTTTGGGGAGTGTGCTTCCGTGCTCTCCTCGCCCCTCGTTCAACTATATTCTCTATGTTCTATACTAACACTTTCCCTCAGTGTTGGAAGCACGCACATGTCCAACCTATTCCGAAAGGATGCCCGCCTCTGATCCTTCTAACTATCGGCCCTATAAGCTCTTACTTGGTATTCTATCTAAGTCTTTGAAACCTCTTCTTCACTCTCCTTCTTAGATCATCTGGAATCTCATTCGCACTTCTTTCCGATCGTCAGTACGGCTTTCGGCGCTCGAGGTACTACTGGCGATATTACTTTCCTATCTTACTGATTTATGGTTTTCCCCCCTTGGAAACTACGGGGAGACTTGCGTGGTGGCGCTTGACATATCCACAGCATTTGACGCATTTGAGCGGGTATGGCACGCGTCACTGCCTCTCCCAAGCTCCCCTCCTTTGTGGTTTCCTCCTTTCTCTTTGCTTATTATGTTAGTTTTTCTTCAAATGCGCTCAATATCGGCTTGTTTGTTGATGGGGCGGACCTTCTTCTTCCTTTTCTGTCTATAGTGGTGTTCCTCAGGTTCTGTCTTAATCTCCTACTTTTATTCCTACTTTTCATTCATGATCTCTTCTCAACCTGCACATCTAAATCTATTCACTCATATGCCGATGACTCGACCCTTATTCTTCAACTCATTTCAATTCTGTTCCCTCTTTTACTTTAAGAATTGCCTCTCGTCTTAAATCTTTCCGATTCTATTCTCGCTAATCTGGATAGAATTTCCCGGGTGGGGTCGTCCTCAACCTTGTAAATTTCAATTCTTTAAAAACTCAACTGTCTACAAAATCTCCCTCTCTAAGAACCTTCTAACTTTCCTATCTCTTCGACGGTTCTCCTCGTCTCTCTGTTGACAATATAAACATTTTTTCCTTAACTAAACAAAAAAATGTCTTGGAAACCTACAACATCACAACGGTTGCTAGGCGGCCTCGAAACCTGGAGTTCTGTTTAGTCTGCGAGACTTTTTTTCCTCTTAGTTACTCCAGCTTTACAAGGGCCTCATCCGCCCTTTTTAATGGAGTACTGCTCTCATAATCTGGGGGGGCTCAGGTTTTCACCCGGCTTTTGCGATAAGGGTCCGAGTCAAAGGGCAAAAAAGACTTATAACTGTCCCTGTTCTTTAGTTCACTTGACCGCTCTAAAAATCTTTGCGGCGCGATGTTTTGGTGCTTTTTCATCTTATCTCATATGGTATCAGTAGCGGCAAGTGCTCGCAGGAATTTCCACTCGCGTGCCACCACCTTTAAGACGCTCGTAGCACGAGGGTGTGATGTCGGCCATGAGTTTTGTGTGATTGCCATCGATATTGGCTGCGGTGGCCTCCTTACTTTCTGCCACCTCTATTCCTGTGGAATTCTCTTCCATCTTCTGTGTTTCCTACTCAATTTAATCTCCCTCACTTTAAAGCCCGCGTCTGTGCTCATCTGCGTAATTTGCGTTAGTTGATTTTTTTGTTTATTTTAACACCCCCTCCTTGAATAGGGCTTTTGCCCGTGGCGGTGGTGATAACTGTAAAAAAAAAAAAAAAAAAAAAAAAAAAAAAAAATTATATATGTATGCTGACTAACCGATTCTAAAAGTGACTAACTACCTTGGAATATTGAATTAGGCACAGTTATACCCATTGTAATAATGTATGTTCTCTTCAAGTTTGATAGAGTTATATTGTTTATTTTACGGGTTAAAATAGTTCCAAATTGGTATAAATTGTTATGCCTTTTGCAAAATGCAGCCATCATTTTTTTCCGTCGTTTGAATTTGAATAGTTTTGGTTAAATTTTTGTAACTTCGTTTTTATTAATTTCTTCTTGGAGATTGGGGTATCTCTGGATTCCTCAAACTTAATATATTATTATGTTAAAGTTTCATGTTATTGGTTGAGCTAGTTAGGTCATATTGACATGTCAAAGGTTACAGTAATTCTGAATCCAAAGTTTCGATATTTTTAGGGCTTCTCTTGTGGATTATCGCTTCAATTTGGTATAATTTTGATCAGAAAGTCGCGCTGTACCTTCTGATACACAAAGTAATTGTACTAGCAATTAGTTACTAGTAATAATTATTATCTAATTCTTTATGGAAATAATAAATATCGTGTTACAAACAACATATTTAGTTTCATGTTTCGCTAGAATTGTTTGAAAGTTTTTTTCTGCGATTTTGCTTGACATTTGTTAAGATATTATTTTATGGTTTAAGATACATTTATATTATGTATCTTTTTGTATAGTATTCATAATTTATTTGGAATTAATAAAATAATTCATTTATTTTGTTATTAGTATACATCGGCAACTTGCTTTTATATAACAATGAATATTTGTAAATATTCATTGTCATATCAGATACTACTACATTGGAGATTTCCCCATACTCTATGTCTGCATCTCAAAATAATGTTTAAATACATCATTTGGGACAGGTACAACTTCACTGGAAGTACTTTGTAATGTAATTAGCCACACATGTATACATATTATAGTATAGCAGTTGTTTATTCTAACACTGCAAAATATGTAGCGATTAAGTTAGCATAGCTTTTGTAGGTAGCCCAATAGTGCTAGGCTTTCACAATGTTTTTGCTGAATTTTATGGAAACCTGGTAAATTTTGCCGTAAGGTTCCCCTGGCTGCCGAGCAATGGAATATCCGGGATCCTCCTATTAAATCTCAATAGAGGCTTCCACATTATTTGGTTTCATAAAACAATGCTATCCCTATAATTTATATTGAAGTTTTATTATATTTACAATTTATTATATATATATATATATAATATATATATATTATATTATATATTATATATAATATATATATATATATATATATTATATATTATATATATATATATAGTATATATATATATATATATATATATATTATTATATTACCTTTAACATACTTGAGAACATTTAATAAATTGGTGTTTTGCAAAAGATATCTAATACAGCAACTCCAAACAATCAGTACCGCCTCCTTCATATTGCGAAAAGCCACAGTTAGGTCTTTTTTATTCAAAACATTCTTCAAACGTGCAACGATCGGCCAAGTTGACAGCATGCTGGTCTGCGGGTAGTTGCCAGATTGATGAAATTATTATGGGAATGTTTGTGAGCTGGCAACAATATATATAGTATATATATATATTATTAATATATATAGTATATATATATATATATATATATATAGTATATATTATATATATATATATATATAATAGTATATTTATATAGTATATATTATATATATAATCCATTCTTTAACCACAATGATCAACAGAAAACTACACAACTTAATAAATTTATATACTCCTCATCACACCTTAACATGCTGTCCCAACAACTATACATCAAATCTTACACCCATCTCATATATTATATATATCATAATGGGAGGATATTTCAACGCCCATCACCCGACATGGTACAAAGACCAAAACGCAGACAATAGAGGAACCAACCTAATATCAAATTTAGATCACCTAAACATCCTCAACACTAAAAATTTTTCATTTTAGAATTCCACCACAAGCAATCCGATCAAACACATCCCCAGAAATAACATTATGCTTCCCAAATCTTCAAACAAATCTCCAATGACAAACAAACTGAACTAAATTACAGCCACCTCACTATAATCATAAAATATCAAAATACTAACAATACTAGCCAACCGTTCAGGAAAACTTATGCAAACTACAAAAAAGCAGATTAGACAAAATTCCTAGAAAACATAGACAACAACAACATACAACCCATAAATATCACTAACACCACAACACTAAATGTAGCTATCCAAAACTTCAAGTCAATAATTCAAAAAGTCGCAAACCAAAACATTTCCCAGGGATACCTTAAAAAATACAACTCAACCCTAGCACATGAAATCTCAAACTTGATTAACCAACGCAACTTGCTTAAAAAAAAACAGCACAACAAACACAGCAAACTAGAGCATAAATCAATAATTTAAAAACTCAAATCGCAAACCTAATCAAAACACACTCATCAAACTACTTTCAAACGTTCCTAGCAAAAACCTATTTAACACAAATAACAACAAAATGTGGAACACTAAAAAAAATATTTAACAACACATAAAACTATCATAAACCTGCACATGAATCCATCAAAAGCCAAAACTCTCAACACCCACAAACAACAAAACAACAAAACAACATACAAACATCCTCGCTGCACATTTCGCTAAACAAAGTCATAAACCCACTCAACCACAAAATAGAAAAATAATTGAATCCTTTAAGAAAATACAAAGTAACCACAATCAAACAATAGTAATAACACAAACTTACATGATGAACATCATAAAGACCCTTAAAAACTCACCAGCAACCGGACCTGATAACCTCTCAAACATACGCCTCAAACACTGCATTGGCACATGTAGCACACATATACAATAGTTCCATTAAATTTAATTTTATTCTTTTCATCTGGAAAAGAGCAAATATCATCCCAAAGCTAAAACCAGGAAAACACCCTTCAAACCCTCTCCCTACCTCCCAATCTCACTACTATCCACTCTGTGTAAAGTATTAGGAAAGATCATATTGAATAAAATAAAACCACACTTACCCAAACAAAAGCTACTACATGACTTCCAACAAAACCGCTCAACTACAACAGCTCTTACAAACATC
>JABUQX010109571.1:0-2500 GCA_015478945.1 Trachelipus rathkii
CGTTGCTTCGTTCCATTTCGTTGGGTGTTTTAACCGTTTTCGCATTTATCGTGAAACGCTCGCGTTTTCGTGCGCCCGCTTCAGCGTAGTTTATATAATTAATTTTTGTTTTAGTTACCTCTAAAATTATTTTTCATAGAAAACTGAATTTGAGAGACTAAATTAAAAAAATAATATATATAAGTACACTTGCCACGAAAAAACTTGCTTAAGGAACGAGAAATTTATTTTGCAACATCTCAGAAGTAAAAAGTTACGTTATTTTGTGCCGCGAAGCGTAAGTGGGAACTTTAAGATTTCTTTACGTCGATATTTATATTAAGAATTGATATTCAGGTATACATTTATCATTAATTGTTTATTTTCCTATGTTCTTAATTTTCCTAATTTTCATCAACTTTATCCGTGAACTTTTTTTTTTTCCTCAAAAAACGATAGTAACGTTTCGTTAATACCGAGGCGATCCCGAGGGGATCGATCGAGGCCGGGTTTCCTCTAAAGCGTCACTATAATATAATGACGTTCTCGATTACCCTAAAAACGACCTCGAACGATCAAACGGCAATATATTCACAGGGATGAACTATCGTTAAACGTATTATTATTATAATGACGTTTATTCTGTACCGTTTAAAAGTCGAAAGTATGGTTTAAATTTAAAAAAAAAAAAATTTCAATTTTCCCGGGTGACTTTTTGAGAGCGATTTTGTTTTAGACCTTTTGAGTTATAAACGTGTCCGTGAAACGTCACTATTGGAACTATTATTACGCTTAACGACGTTCTAAGCGTAAAAATGGATTCTAAACGCGTAGAGTCATTTATTTTGGGCTTTTACGAAACGTCACTATATGACGAGGACGTTTCCGGGGCGTCGTACAATATTTTTTATTATTTTTTTTAATTTAGTTACCTCTAAAAATTATTTATCGAAGAAAATGGAATTTAAGGGAGACTAAACTATAAAAAAAATTAATATAAATAAATATAGTATAGATCATGATAAATAATTAGGAATTTTAGAAAAATTAAGAACGAAGAAAAATAAATATCAATATGTGAATAACTTATTATTAACAATTCTTTACAGACCTAGATTCAATAAATATTATTTTTTTTTTTTGGTCTCTCTCGGGAAAAAACTCGCTTAAGGAACAAAGAATTTATTTTTGCACCATCTCCCGAAGAGTATAGAGTAACGTTATTTCGTGCCCGGAACCATAGGAGGGTACCTTTAATATTATTTTTACGTTAATTTTTAAGTGTAGCAAATAATCGCTCAAAGCCTATAGGAAATGGGGTCGTGCGTAGTTTTATAATTGATTTTTGTTTAGTTACCTCTAAAAATTATTTTTCGCAGAAAACTGAATTGAGACTAAATTAAAAAAATAATAATATATGTAAATACACGCCTCGAAAAAAAAACTTTCGCTTAAGAAACGAAAAATTTATTTGCAACATCTCCCGAAGTAAAAAGTTACGTTATTTTGTGCCACGATCGAAGCGTAAGTGGGGACCTTTAAGATTTCTTTACGTCATCTCATAAAAAATTGATATTCAGGTATTCACATATCATTTATTGTTTATTTTTCTATGTTCTTAATTTTCTAATTTTCATCACTTAACTTTATCCGTGAACTTTTCGTTTTTTCCTCAAAATACGATAGTGACGTTTCGTAGTTACCGAGACGATCCTCGGAGGGGATCAATCGCGGCCGGGTTTCCTCTACGGCGTCACTATAAAATAATGACGTTTTTCGATTACCATAAAAACGACCTCGAACGATCAAACGGCAATATTTTCAGGGATGAACTATCGTTGGGCGTATTAATTATGATTATAGTGACGTTTATTCTGTACCGTTTATAAGTCGAAGGTATAAGTTAAAATTTGAAAAAAAAATTTCTATTTTTCCCGAGGTCGACTTTTTTGGAGGGCAATTTTGATATAGACCTTTTGAGTTATAAACGGTTTCGAAAGCGTCACTATTGGAACTATTATTACGCTTAACGACGTTCTATGCGTAAAAATGGATTCTAAACGCGTAGAGTAATTTATTTTGGGCTTTTACGAAACGTCACATACTTGACAGACGTTTCCGAAGGTAAATATGGGCGTCGTGCAATATTTTTATTATTTTTTAATTTAGTTACATCTAAAAATTATTTATCGAAGAAAATGGAATTTAAGGGAGACTAAGCTATAAAAAAAATTAATATAAATAAATATAGTATAGATCATGATAAATAATTAAGAATTTAAGAAAAATTAAGAACGAAGAAAAAATAAATATCCAATATGTGAATAACTTATTATTAGCAATTCTTTACAGACTTAGATTCCATAATAATTTTTTTTTTTTGGTTTCTCTCGGGAAAAAAAATCGCTTAAGGAACAAAAATTTATGAGGGTACCTTTAATATTTTTTTTACGTTAATTTTTAAAGTGTAGCAAAAAATCGCTCAAAGCCTATAGGAAATGGGGGTCGTGCGTAGTTTTTA
>JABUQX010109571.1:7500-34232 GCA_015478945.1 Trachelipus rathkii
CAAATTGAGCGTCGATTCTTTCTTGGGTGGCGTAGTCTTCTGAAATGTATTTAAATGGTTCCTCGCGGTCATATATATCTTCTTCATTACCCCCCTTGCCATCGCAAATCGAAAAATAATTGTTTAATTTATTATCTTTATTTCCAATCATTTTTTCGAAATCAATAGCGTCGTCATCTTCCTCTTCTTGGGGGATTGTTATTTTATCTTTTAATTGTTTATACTCTTCTTCCACAGTTAACTCATCCGCAAATATTTCATTATATACAACATTTGGCGTAAAGTGGATAACATTTTGAGTTTTTTCATCTACATTCTCAGATTGAACAAAGACATGTAAATTCCTATAATCAGTTACTCGAGAACACGCGACGTACAATTGACCGTGAGAGAAACAACTGGCTTGATCTAAAAGTAAACCGCAGTAGTCAAATGTTTGTCCCTGACTCTTATTTATCGTCATAGCGAAACATAATCTTAAGGGAAACTGAAATCTAAAGAATTTTATCGGAGAATCCTGAGAATGCAATCGTATTCTGGGTATAACCACTTGTTCACCTTCGTACGCGCCATATAAGATCTTCCCTACGACGCAATTACTTTTCAGATTTTCGATAAGTATTCTTGTTCCGTTACATAATTTCGGGGGGGATAGATTTCTCATCACCATAGCTACACACCCAACCTTTAATTCTAATTTATGCTTCGGTATCGAAGCTGGAGATAAGGAATTAAGAAACGAAACCGGATAATCAGCAACGGATTCTAATACACCTAACTCATCACGACTGAGGTACGTTTTAGATTCTCCGTCAATCATGTTACAAATTTCTACATTTAATGAATCAACCGCATCGTTTATTGGAGCAATAATGCACCTCCTCGCGAAATATCTAAAATTGTGGGAGTGCTCTAACAAATCGCCGTATATGGCTTCAACTAACGAATCTCTATTTTCATGTATAACTCCAAAATCCTTAGGAATTATGAAATACTCATCTGATGATTTACCAATTTCTAATAAAGTTTCAGCGAAATTTTTATTTTTCATGATGTCTATCTCAGTATCCCCTGGTTTCGTTCGTAATCTAACGTTTTCTGTCAGTCTTAATTTTTGTAGATAACTCCAATATCTGGTATTCTTTATGCAGGCCCCTATTTCCTGTAATTTTCCTCCGAATCTAACAACAGGTAAAATTTGACGAAAATCTCCAGCAAAAACGATTTTTACACCACCCATGAAATATTCATTGTCCATAATGTCCTGTAATGTTAGATTGACAGCGTTCACTATATTTTTATTAGCCATAACCACTTCATCCCAAACGATGATTTTAGTTTTTTTTAGCATATGAGCCATCTGTGAACCTTTCTTTATACTACACATTTTTGATTCATGATTTTCCATCAGAGGAATCCTGAACATATTGTGAGCAGTTCTTCCGCCTTGAAGTATGGTCGCGGCGATTCCGGAGGAAGCTACAGCTAAAGCAATCTTCCCTTGGGATCTATAGGTTTTCAAAATTAAATTCAGTAAGAAAGATTTTCCAGTACCACCGGCAGCGTCGATGAAAAATCCATTGTATTGTTGAATTTCGGGACCGTTTATCACCGCCTCATAAATTATTCTTTGTTTTTCGTTTAATTGGGCGACTAAGGTTTCTACTTCTCCCTTCAATTTAGAAGTATTATAATTTTTCTCCCTCCTTATAACGTTGTACGATTTTTCACCGTTCCTCGATAGAGGTAAACCGTATTTAGATATAAGCGTACCACCGGAATTATATACGAAATCTTGAATTTCATCTAGAGCGTCTAAAAAGATTTCGTTCGTGTAGTCCTCCTGTTTTGATTTATATTTGAAATCACTCGCGAAATATTCTTTAAAATCTTCCCATATTTCTCGCTGATCGGAACACTGGCAATAAACTAACATGGTGGCGTACGTTTCACGTAATTGCCGACGATTAGTCAATACGCTCACTAATTCCAGTAAAGTTTTCTCCCAAAATCGTTTATCTTGAATCAAACCTCGAGCGCATACGGCTTCTCTAAAGGTATCATAATATTTCGAAGGCTCCTCGTGGTCGACTCGTAAATCTTTGAAACAGGTCGGACCTTTTACATGATTCAGTAACATGCGCATAAAAAATAACTCGGGATTTTTCTGAGAAATATTGTACATTCTTCCAATTGAAAAACTGGTATTCTTTCTCGGTTGCCACGTACCATCTTTTTTCTGCCACGTGTATTGCACTGGGACGTCCACGTACAATAAATTTCTCGCTTTCTCATCACGCGCGCAGAGGTCGAAAAAACCCATAAGAGTCGTACGCTTTTTGGAAGATTTATCCTTAATAGTGTTCTCATTATCATCTTCCGTATAATATACATCATGCTCTGCCTCTAAATGAATATCCAACGTCATGACACTCGGTTTATGCATATGAACACGGAAATTATATAGTTTCCACGTAGCTTCATTAGCATTGATATATCTCGAATCCTGATATCTCTTAATTTCATTGTTTTTGTGTTTTTCATCGAGCGAGTAGAGGATTCGATCGGATCCTTTATTAATATATTTCGTTACGTAAGAAATGCACCGGATGGAATTACAACACTCCACGTTAATATGGCATTGATATTTTAGAAGTAAGTACGGATTATAGGGAACGACCCACGAATTATCGATGGTTATAATTTCTTTTTTATTTTTTTTATTCGCATATTCCTTAGTATTCATATTAAACGTTCTTTTGTAAAATTGACCACCATCGTCAATGTTCCGTCTTCGGTAATTTGGGTACCCATTTATTTTACTATCTGTGGCAAATTGAAACTTTTTGGGAAAATTCTTGCTGCACTGTTTATGTTTATTCAAACAGGGACTGAGATCGTTGTAACCCACACACGGATTATGTATCATTTTAGAGGTAACTAAATCGAATAGTGGTTTCTCAGTCGTCTCATCGGGGATTTCAGCGCATATGAAATCATCAATTTCCTCCCCTTTGAGGGTTCTCGCTAACCATAGGAGTATGTGAGCATGAGGCAATCCTCGTTTTTGCCACTCGACGGTGTAAATGTAAGCTTTAACATTGCCAAATTTGCATTTCTTAAATCCTCCATTAAATTGTCCAATTTCTTCCTAAAAATTCTTGAAACCAAATCAGGTCTATTCATCGGTTGCCACGTTTTACCGTATTGTTTCTTAAAAGGTTTGAATTCTTCCCAGTCGGTTCCCATTGTGAAAGTAATAAACAAATCGGGACTGCCGTAGTTACTTATGAAAGCAATGGCGTCCTGTTGCTTCTGTTTCATATATCGAGGGCCACCGACAAACGAAGGTGGAAGAATCACCTTCTGGCCAAAATCTGTAAAGTTATCCGTATCTCTTAGGATGTCGTACCTTTCTTTTCGAATTTTTTTCTGATTGTGGTAAATGTAATTTAACACCGCATTTTCATTTTTAAATTGACAGTCGATGACGTACATTTGAAATAATTTTTTGCCTTGGACGATATAGTTAAATTCGCCTTCTCTCTCACAAAATTGGTAAGGATAAAACATGCATAATGTTATATACTTTCTTTTTTCATCATTTGACTGCTCTTCGTCTTCACATTCAGCCTCAGAAGAAATGTCTCTCATGCTGACCTTTTTTTGTCTCGGATATCTGTTATAGCTAAAACCTATATCTCCGTTAGGTATTAGAAGCGGATATTGAAAAGGATCGTAAAATTCGCTCGTAGAATCAACCATAACAGTAGAATATTGGCTTCCTGGTTTAGGAGAAGATATGACGATAGCTTTGGTCTTTTTTTCTGTGGGATCGGAAGACAGGTCTATAATTCCCCCGACTTGCGTATTCGACTGAACGGGTAAACTGTAAGTTCCTTTATGCTGCCGTAATTTAGTTTTATCCGGGTCACCGTATTTCAAAGTTATCTTTACTTCGGGAATCTCACCCCTCGACATTACTTGAGCATTGACTAATTCCGTAGCTGATTCAAATTCAGCCAATAAGGGGCGCAATATTTTATTTTTCTTAAGCAAATAATTTTGAATCACTTCGACAATTTCTCGGTTTAGTTGTCGGTGTTGTATTTGTTTCTTGAGCTGGTAGCGCCTTTCATATGGATCATCAGCATCTTCCTTAGCTCTTAGATAATGTTTCAATAATTCGTTAGTACGTATATCTATTTGCTGCTCCGCATCAAAGTAAAAATAACAATCTAAATACTTATGAAGCGGTTTATTTATATCATATTTACCCTTATTTTCAAAAAAACCGGTATAAACACTTTTTCCATTTTCTTTTTGATAATCTTCTAATGTCGTATTTTTAACCATAAGTTGCGGTTTTAAGTTTCCTAAGTAATGGTACACCTGCCCCTTAATTCGAAAAGTAAACTGGGAATATTTACTCTCCGATTGTTGAGATGTAACGAAAGATGTAAATGTGAACACTTCGTTAAAACTGTATATGTTGTCTAAGAAATACTTAGAAATCGGGGTTTGATTCTCGTATAATTGCAAAAGCAACTCGTCTTCAATTTCACTCATGGGACTAAGACGTACTTGACCGTTAGAACAGCAAAGGCTCGTGGCTTCTTTATTGTATTTTTTGGCTTTACACACGGGACAAATAATATCTCCGTAGGTTCCTAAATTGTCTGGTGTAATTTCATCGGCATCCCGTATACTGGCTTCGCAAAAACTTTTCTCGGGTATGAACGCCTCTTTGCTACTTCTTATATTTCGAAATTTATGAGGATCACTTTTGATTTCCTTTATCTTTTGCTTTTGTTCTCTAGTATCGATATTTTGACGCTCGCGATATTTGCGATTTCTTAACTTACAATCTTCTTTTTTTTTCATTATTTTCTTTAGTATCAATTTTTCATGTTCTTTCTGACCGCATATTTCAATATTGTTTTTTTCTTCCTGTTTACGCTTATCAAACTCTTCAGATGCCGTGGAATCAAAGAGGTAAGAACAATCTATTTCTTCACTCGGTTCTTCGTGGTATTCAGAATCACACGAATCAGAGTCTTCAGATTCTATACCTTCCGATTTGCTTAAATTTTCAATCAAACGTAAGAACTCCGGCGAAAAAGAAATATACGAATCGAGCTTGATCTCAGGCTTATCGTATTTTCTCCAAGCTTTATATTTAGTTTTCACAAAAGGAACGGGAGGAAATTTCGGTGGTGATATCGACGATGTTGATGGTTGATTTAAAGAATTTTCATTTTGTGGCGTATTCGATGATCGTATTAGAGCCAGTGCCTTTGTCGACGATGGTGCTTTTGATGAAGAAGACTCTTCACCCTGCTCTTCGTAGTTTTCAGATTCACCCGAATCAGAGTCTTCAGATTCATCACCTGTCGATTTTTTTAAATTTCCAATCTTCGTGGGCGATGGTTCTTTTGATGAAGAAGACTTTTCACTCGGCTCTTCGTAGTTTTCAGATTCACTCGAATCAGATTCTTCAGATTCTACACCTTCCGATTTTCTTAAATTTTCAACCTTTGTCAACGATGGTGCTTTTGATGAAGAAGTCTCTTCACTCGGCTCCTCGTCGTATTCAGATTTACCCGAATCAGAGTCTTCAGATTCTACACCTTCCGATTTACTTAAATTTTCAATCAAATGTAAGAACTCCGGTGAAAAAGAAAAATACGAATGGAACTCGATCACAGGCTTATCGTACTTTTTTAAAGATTTATATTTAGTTTTCACAGAAGGAACGGGAGGAAATTTTGGTGGTGGCATCAACGATGTCGATGGTTGATTTAGAGAATTTTCATTTTGCGGCGTATTCGACGATGGTATTAGAGACAGTGCCTTTGTTGAGGATGGCGCTTTTGATGAAGAAGACTTATGCTTCTTTGGTGGCAGTATAACATCAGTATTTTCAATTCCCAAGGAAGATACGTCATCAACTTTTCGTTTTTGTTTAGCTTTAACATTTCTTATTATTGCGTCTTTTTTTCTCTTCAGTTTTAAGGACGTTTCTTTTGATCTGGTTAAACGTTTTTCTTTCCTATTTTTAAAAAATTCTTCATGAAAGGTTTTTCTCATGCGGTATTTCTTTGTCCTGTTTAAACGGATATCTAAAGTTTCTGGATCAATACCTTCATCTTTGCATTTTTTAGTAGTGAAATCTTTATAACACACCCAATAATAATTTCGAAATTTCCGTATATTATCTACATTCGTAGCAATAAAGTGTTTTTTAAGCTCTTCGATTTTATTTTTAGAGTTTTTATTTTCTAATTGTACTGATTCTAAAAATTCTTCAAACAATATATTGAAGGGATAATCAAATTCAGTATAGGATTTTGTTATTTTCGGTAATCGCTTATTTTCTGACAGGTATTTAAATTCATTCAAGTAAGCATAATACGTAGGACTTCTATATTTCAATTCATTTCTTTTAATACCAAATTCATTAAAAAGGTAAATATAAAACTTCTTATAAAATTTACTATTTTTTTCTTGGCTCTCGACGAAATCTTCCATATTTTATTTTGGAAATTTGTATTGCATAGTAAAATGAGGGATAAAGGTAGAAATTATAAAAAATATATTTATTACGTATTTCAAATTTAAATAAGGTTGAAGTATTATTATTGGTGTTTTTGGGTATTTTTGACGATAATGAAAAAAAGACGTAAAAACCCATCACCGAAAATGGCATGTTTAAAAGGAAGTGTTATTAAAGGTGTTTTTTGAGCAATTTTAACAATGATGACAAAAGGGCCGTGAGATGCGTCACGGAAAATGGCATGTTTTTTTTTAATAGGATATAGATAAATTCAAAAAGTAACTGCCTTTAATTTACCTGTTGAAAGAAGCAAAAATATTTTATATTTTTTCATTAAAGATCACCTACGTCGATTTTCACTTATTATTATTATGATTATTACATTTACATATGTATATACACATTTTTTTATACATAACGTAATAGTGTCATTTCATAGGGAACGAGAAAACCATCTTCGAAAAATCGCTATTACAATATTATTATTCGCAATATTATTAATATGGTTTTATTCAAAACAAACCCTAAAATGTTCTTTCACCTCTTTATGGAAAAATTCATAATTTACAATTACGTTCTCAGACCTTCGATCAATTCAGAAACTAAACAAGTAATTTCTTCACGCTGATATTCGCGACGCTTTAAGGTGTAAACCAGTGGTTCTCAAACTGTGTGACGCGTCACATTTGGGTGGCTCAGCTTCCCCTCAGGGGTGACGCTGAAAGTTTTGAACATTTTCATGATCGTATGTCAGTTTTTATTTAAAAGTCTAAATCTAATTAGTTTTTTCAATAATTGAAAAATTTCATGCTATATAAACTGAGGTCGACTTTTTGGAGAGCGATTTTGAATTAGACCTTTTGAGTTATAAACGGTTCCGATAAAACGTCACTATTGGAATGATTATTACGCTTAACAATGTTCCAAGCGTAAAAAATGGATTCTAAACGTGTAGGGTCATTTATTTTGGGCTTTTACGAAACGTCACTATAAGACGACGACGTTTCCGAGGTAAATGGGCGTCGTGCAATCATTTTAATTTATTTTTTTAATTTAGTTACCTCTAAAGATTATTTATCGTAAAAAATGGAAATTAAGGGAGACTCCCACTTACGCTTCGATCGGGGCAATTTTTACTTCTCGGGAGATGTTGTAAAATAAATTTTTCGTTCTTTTAGCGAGTTTTTTTTTCGAGGAGAAACGTCAATATAGTATAGTGACGCCTCGTTGGAACCCTAAAATTTTCTTAACAAAGTTGCCCTCGAAAAAAAAACTCGCTTAAGGAACGAAAAATTTATTTTGCAACATCTCCCGAGAAGTAAAAAGTTACGTTATTTTGTGCCCCGATCGAAGCGTAAGTGTGTCGTTTTTATGGTAATCGAGAAACGTCATTATATTATAGTGACGCCATAGAGGAAACCCGGCCTCGATTGATCCCCTCCGAGGATCGTCTCGGCACTTACGAAACGTCACTATCGTATTTTGAGGAAAAAACGAAAAGTTCACGGAAAATATGTTAAAAACATAGAAAAAACAAACAATTAATGATAATTGAATACCTGAATATCAATTCCTAATATAAATATCGACGTAAAGAAATCTTAAAAGGTCCCCACTTACGCTTTCGATCGGGGCTCAAAATAACGTAACTTTTTACTTTTCGTCGGGAGATGGTGCAAAAAAAATTTTTGTTCCTTAAGCAACTGTTTTTTTCGAGGTCAAGTGTGCTTTATCTATATTATTATTTTTTTTTAATTTAGTCTCCCTTAAATTCAGTTTTCTATGAAAAATAATTTTTAGAGGTAACTAAAAAAAAATATTTAAAAGAACAACGCACGACGCCCATTTCCTATCACTTTAAAAATTAACGTAAAAAAATCTTAATAGTACCCTCCTACGGTTCACTCGGGGCACTAAATAACTTTACTCTATACTTTTGATATCGTGCAAAATAAATTTTTTGTTCCTAAGCGAGTTTTTTTCCAGAGAGAAACAAAAAAAAAAAAATAATTACGGAATCTAAGTCTGTAAAGAATTGATAATAATCAGTTATTCACATATGGTTTTATTTTTTTTCTAATGAGTTCACAACACAGTAAAGTACTCAGGTTGATAACAATACAGACTGAGATGCTGCAGAAGTTCTTAATTTATTCTTAAATTTCTAATTATTATCATGATCTATACATATTATTTAAATTAATTTGTTTATATAGTTTAGTCTCCCCTTAAATTCCATTTCTCACGATAAATAATTTTTTAGAGGTAAAATATTAAAAAAATAATAAAAAAATGCACGGACGCCCAATTTACCCGGAAACGTTCTCGTCATATCCAGTGACGTTTCGTTTAAAAAGCCCAAAATAAATTGACTCTAAGCGTTTAGAATATTTTACGCTTAGAAGTCTTTAAGCGTAATAATAGTTCCAAATAGTGACGTTTCATCGGAACCGTTATAACTCAAAAGGTCTAAATTCAAAATCGCTCTCAAAAAGTCGACCTCGGGAAAAATTGGAAATTCTTTTTCAAACATTTTAACTTATACCTTCGACTTATAGACTGTACAGAATAAACGTCACTATAATAATAATAATACGCTTAACGATAGTTCATCACTATCGTATTTGAAGAAAAAACGAAAAGTTCACGGAATAAAGTTATGATGAAAAAATTAGGAAAAATAAGAACATGAAAAAAAACAATTATGATATGTGAATACCTGAATATCAATTCCTAATATAAATATCGACGTAAAAGAAATCTTAAAGGTCCCAACTTACGCTTCGATCGGGGCACAATAACGTAACATTTTGACTTCTCGGAGATGTTGCAAAATAAATTTTTCGTCCTTAAGCGATTTTTTTCGAAGGGCAAGTGTGCTTTATCTATATTATTATTTTTTTTTAATTTAGTCTCCCCTAAATTCAGTTTTAAAAAATAATTTTTAGAGGTATCTAAACAAAAAATATTTAAAGAACAACGTACGACGCCCATTTCCTATAGGCTTTGAAGCGATTTATTTTGCTAACAGCTTAAAAAAATTAGCGTAAAAAAATGATTAAAGGTACCCCTTCCTACGGTTCACCTCGGGCACTAAATAACGATTACTCTCTTACTTTCCGGGAGATGGTGCAAAATAATTTTTTTTCCTTAAGCGATGTTTTTTCCCGAGACGAACCAAAGAAAAAATAATACGGAATCTAAGTCTGTTAAAGATATTGATTAATAATTCAGTTATTCACATATTGGATATTTATTTTTTTTCTTCGTTCTTAATTTTTCTTAAATTCTTAATTATTTATCAAAACATACTATATTTATTTATATTAATTTTTTTTTTTATAGTTTAGTCTCCCTTAAAATTCCATTTCAACGATAAAGAATTTTTAGAGTAACTAAATTAAAGAAAATAATAAAAAATATTGCACGACCGGAAATTTACCTCGGAAACGTCCTCGTCATATGGTGGTAACGTTTCGTAAAAGCCCAAATAAATGATTCTACGCGTTTAGAATTCCATTTTTTACGCTTATAAGTCTTTAAGCGTAATAATAGTTCCAATAGTGAACGT
Organism: Trachelipus rathkii; assembly: GCA_015478945.1. NCBI lineage: Eukaryota > Metazoa > Arthropoda > Malacostraca > Isopoda > Trachelipodidae > Trachelipus > Trachelipus rathkii. The sequence continues at coordinate 17,628 of JABUQX010109571.1, forward strand.
TTCATCGGAACCGTTATAACTCAAAAGGTCTAGAATCCAAATCGCTCTCCCAAAAAGTCGGAACCTCCGGAAAAAAATCGAAATTTGGTTTTTCAAATTTTTAACTATATACCTTGACTTATAAACGAACAAATAACGTTCACGTATTAAATAATAAGTTAATTACGCTTAACGATTGTTCATCCCTGAAAATATTGCCGTTTGATCGTTCGAGGTCGTTTTTATGGTAATCGAGAAACGTCAATATATTATAGTGACGCCGTAGAGGAAACCCGGCCTCGATTGATCCCCTCCTAAGATCGTCTAGGTAATTACGAAACGTCACTATCGTATTTTGAGGAAAAAAACGAGAAGGATATGTATTATTTTTTTCTTCGTCTTAAGTTTTCTTAAATCTTTAAATTATTTATCATGATCTATAGTATATTATTATATTAATATTTTTTATTAGTTTAGTCTTTTTAAATTCCATTTTCTTACGATAATTTAATTTTTAGAGTTAACTATATTAAAAAAAAATAATAAAAAATATTGCACGAAGCCCATTTACCTCATCCGTCATATAGTGACGTTTCGTAAAAGCCCAAAATAAATGACTCTACGCGTTTAGAATCCATTTTTTACGCTTAGAAGTCTTTAAGCGTAATAATAGTTCCAATAGTGACGTTTCATCGAAACCGTTTATAACTCAAAAGGTCTAAATCAAAATCGCTCTCCAAAAAGTCGACCTCGGAAAAAATTGAAATTTTTTTTTCAAATTTTAACTTATACCTTCGACTTATAAACGGTACAGAATAAACGTCACTATAATAATAATTAATACGCTTAACGATAGTTCATCCCTGAAAATATTGCCGTTTGATCGTTCGAGGTCGTTTTTATGGTAATCGAGAAACGTCATTATATTATAGTGACGCCGTAGAGGAAACCCGGCCTCGATTGATCCCCTCCGAGGATCGTCTAGGTAATTACGAAACGTCACTATCGTATTTTGAAGAAAAAACGAAAAGTTCACGGATGAAGTTATGATGAAAAATTAGGAAAAATTAAGAACATAGAAAAAATAAACAATTAATGATATGTGAATACCTGAATATCAATTCCTAATATAAATATCGACGTAAAGAAATCTTAAAGGTCCCCAATTACGCTTCGATCGGGGCACAAAATAACGTAACATTTTACTTCTCGGGAGATGTTGCAAAATAAATTTTTCGTTCCTTAAGCGAGTTTTTTTTCGAGGGCAAGTGTACTTTATCTATACTATTATTATTTATAATTTAGTCTCCCTTAAATTCAGTTTTCTATGAAAAATAATTTTTAGAGGTAACTAAACAAAAATTAATTAAAAAAACAACGCAAGACGAACATTTACTATAGGCTTTGAGCGATTTTTTGCTACACTTTAAAAATTAGCGTAAAAAAATATTAAAGGCACCCTCCTACGGTTCACTCAGGGCACTAAATAACGTTAATCTCTACTTTCCGGGAGATGGTGCAAAATAATTTTTTTGTTCCTTAAGCGAGTTTTTTTCCCAGAGAAAAACCAAAAAAAAAAAAATAATTACGGAATCTAAGTCTGTAAAGAATTGATAATAATCAGTTATTCACATATTGGATATTTATTTTTTTTCTTCGTTCTTAATTTTTCTTAAATTCTTAATTATTTATCATGATCTATACTATATTTATTTATATTAATTTCTTTTTATAGTCTAGTCTCCCTTAAATTCCATTTTCTACGATAAATAATTTTTAGAGGTAACTAAATTAAAAAAAATAATAAAAAATATTGCACGACGCCCATTTACCTCGGAAACGTCCTCGTCATATAGTGACGTTTCGTAAAAGCACAAAATAAAAGACTCTACGCGTTTAGAATCCATTTTTTACGCTTAGAAGTCTTTAAGCGTAATAATAGTTCCAATAGTGACGTTTCATCGGAACCGTTTATAACTCAAAAGGTCTAAATCAAAATCGCTCTCCAAAAAGTCGACCTCGGAAAAAATTGAAATTTCTTTTTCAAATTTTAACTTACACCTTCGACTTATAAACGGTACAGATTAAACGTCACTATAATAATAATTAATATAACGATAGTTCATCCCTGAAAATATTGCCCGTTTGATCGTTTGAGGTCGTTTTTATGGTAATCGAGGAAACGTCATCTATATTATAGTGACGCCGTATAGGGAAAACCCCCTCCTCGATGCCCCTCCGAGATCGGTCTAGGTAAATTACGAAACGTCACTATCGTATTTTGAGAAAAAAAACGAAAAGCTCACGGATGAAGTTATGATGAAATATTAGGAAAAAAATAAGAACATAGAAAAAATAAACAATAATCAATAGGTGAATACCTGAATATCAATTCCTAATATAAATATCGACGTAAAAGAAATCTTAAAGGTCCCCACTTACGCTTCGATCGGGGCACAAAAAAACCGTAACATTTTACTTCTCGGGAGATGTTGCAAAATAAATTTTTCGTTCCTTAAGCGAGATTTTTTTTGGAAGGCAAGTGTACTTTATCTATACTATTATTATTTTTAATTTAGTCTCCCTTAAATTCAGTTTTCTATGAAAAATAATTTTTAGAGCTAACTAAACAAGAATTAATTAAAAAAACAACGCACGACGCCCATTTCCTATAGGCTTTGAGCGATTTTTTGCTACACTTTAAAAATTAGCGTAAAAAAATATTAAAGGTACCCTCCTACGGTTCACTCGGGGCACTAAATAACGTCACTCTCTACTTTCCGGGAGATGGTGCAAAATAATTTTTTTGTTCCTTAAGCGAGTTTTTTTCCCGAGTGAACCCAAAAAAAATATTTATTCTTAATTTATTTATCATGATCTATACTATATTTATTTATATTAATTTTTTTTATAGATTAGTCTCCCTTAAATTCCATTTTCTACGATAAATAATTTTTAGAGGTAACTAAATTAAATAAAATAATAAAAAATATTGCACGACGCCCATTTACCTCGGAAACGTCCTCGTCATATAGTGACGTTTCGGTTAAAAGCCCAAAATAAATGACTCTACGCGTTTAAAATCCATATTTTACGCTTAGAAAATCGTTAAGCGTAATAATAGTTCCAATCATGACGTTTCATCGGAACTGTTATAACTCAAAAAGTCTAAATCAAAATCGCTTTTCAAAAAGTACGACCTCGGAAAAAATTGAATTTTTTTTCAAATTTTTTAAACTTACACTTTCGACTTATAAAACGGTACAGAATAAACGTCACTGTAATAATAATTAATACGCTTAACGATAGTTCATCCCTTAAAATATTGCCGTTTGATAATATTTTAAGGTTGTAATATAGTGACTTTTCGTAATTGCCCAAAATATTAGGCTTTAAGCGATATTTTTATGTAAATGATGATGACAATTGATTAAGAATTTAAAAAAAATGAAGTAAAAAGTTACGTTATTTTCTGCCACGATCGAAGCGAAAGTGGGGACCTTTAAGATTTCTTTACGTCGATATTTATATTAAGAATTGATATTCAGGTATTCACATATCATTTATTGTTTATTTTTTCTATGTTCTTAATTTTTCCTAATTTTCATCATAACTTTATCCGTGAACTTTTCGTTTTTTTCCTCAAAATACGATAGTGACGTTTCGTAATTACCTCAACGATTTTCTACGAGTAAAAAATGGATTCTAAACCCGTAGTTACATATTTTGGGCAATTACGAAACAGACCTCGGAAAACGATCAACGCAATATTTCAGGGCATGAACTATCGTCGGGCACGCGTATTAATTATGATTATCAGTGACGTTTATTCTGTTACCGTTTATAAGTCGAAGGTATAAGTTAAAATTTGAAAAAAAAAAATTTCTATTTTTCCCGAGGTCGACTTTTTTGGAGAGCGATTTTGATTTAGACCTTTTGAGTTATAAACGGTTCCGATGAAACGTCACTATTGGAACTATTATTACGCTTAACGACGTTCTAAGCGTAAAAAATGGATTCTAAACGCGTAGAGTGATTTATTTTGGGCTTTTACGAAACGTCACTATATGACGAGGACGTTTACGAGGTAAATGGGCGTCGTACAATATTTTTTATTATTTTTTTAATTTAGTTACCTCTAAAAATTATTTATCGAAGAAAATGGAATTTAAGAGAGACTAAACTATAAAAAAAATTAATATAAATAAATATGGTGCAAAATAAATTTTTTGTTCCTTAAGCGAGTTTCTTTCCCAAGAGAAACCAAAAAAAAAATAATATTTACGGAATCTAAGCCTGTAAAGAATTGCTAATAATAAATTATTCACATATTGGATATTTATTTTTTCTTCGTTCTTAATTTTTCTTAAATTCTTAATTATTTATCATGATCTGTACTATATTTATTTATATTAATTTTTTTCTATAGTTTAGTCTCCCTTAAATTTCGTTTTCTACCATAAATAATTTTTAGAGGTAACTAAATTAAAAAAAAATAATAAAAAAATATTGCACGACGCCCATTTACCTCAGAAACGTCCGCGTCTTATAGTGACGTTTCGTAAAAGCCCAAAATAAATGACCCTACGCGTTTAGAATCCATTTTTTCTCTTAGAACGTCGTTAAGCGTAATAATAGTTCCAATAGTGACGTTTTGTCGGAACCGTTTATAACCCAAAAGGTATAAATCAAAATCTCTCTGCAAAAAGTCGACATCGGGAAAAATTGAAATTTTTTTTCTTCAAATTTTAGCTTATACCTTCGACTTATAAACGGTACAGCATAAACGTCACTACAATAATAATTAATACGCTTAACGATAGTTCATCCCTGAAAATATTGCCGTTTGATCGTTCGAGGTCGTTTTTATGGTAATCGAGAAACGTCATTATATTATAGTGACGCCGTAGAGGAAACCCGGCCTCGATTGATCCCCTCCGAGGATCGTCTTGGAAATTACGAAAAGTCACTATCGTATTTTGAGGAAAAAAACGAAAAGTTCACGGATAAAGTTGATGAAAATTAGGAAAAATTAAGAACATAGAAAAAATAAACAATTAATGATAAGTGAATACCTGAATATCAATTCTTAATATAAATATCGACGTAAAGAAATCTTAAAGGTCCCCACTTACGCTTCGATCGTGGCACAAAATAACGTAACTTTTTACTTCTCGGGAGATGTTGCAAAATAAATTTTTCGGTCCTTAAGCGAGTTTTTTTTCGAGAGCATGATTTTATTATATATTATTATTTTTTTAATTTAGTCTCCTTAAATTCAGTTTTCCATGAAAAATAATTTTGAGACTAAACCATAAAAAAAATTAATATAAAAAACTACGCACGACCCCATTTCCTATAGGCTTTGAAATAAATATAGCTCACTTTAAAAATTAACGTAAAAAATATTAAGGGTATCTCGCTTCGGTTCCACTAGGGGACGAAAAAAGTACTCTCTACTTTTCGGGGGGGATGGGGGAAAAAAAAATTTTTTGTTTCTTTAACGGGGTTTTTTTCCCGAGAGAAACCCCAAAAAAAAAAAAAAATTTCGGAATCTAAATCTAGAAAACAATTACCAATAATAATTTATCAACATATTGATATATTTATTTTAATCTTCTTCTTAATTTTTCTAAAATTCCTAATTATTTATCATGATCTATACTATATTTATTTATATTAATTTTTTTTATAGCTTAGTCTCCCTTAAATTCCATTTTCTTCGATAAATATTTTTTAGAGGTAACTAAATTAATAAAAATAATAAAAAATATTGCACGACGCCCATTTACCTCGGAAACGTCCTCGTCATATAGTGACGTTTCGTAAAAGCCCAAAATAAATGACTCTACGCGTTTAGAATCCATTTTTTACGCTTAGAACGTCGTTAAGCGTAAAAATAGTTCCAATAGTGACATTTCATCGGAACCGTTTATAACTCAAAAGGTCTAAATCAAAATCGCTCTCCAAAAAGTCGACCTCGGGAAAAATAGAAATTTTTTTTTTCAAATTTTAACTTATACCTTCGACTTATAAACGGTACAGAATAAACGTCACTATAATCATAATTAATACGCCCAACGATAGTTCATCCCTGAAAATATTGCCGTTTGATCGTTCGAGGTCGTTTTTATGGTAATCGAGAAACGTCATTATTTTATAGTGACGCCGTAGAGGAAACCCGGCCGCGATTGATCCCCTCCGAGGATCGTCTCGGTAATTACGAAACGTCACTATCGTATTTTGAGGAAAAAAACGAAAAGTTCACGGATAAAGTTATGATGAAAATTAGGAAAAATTAAGAACATAGAAAAAATAAACAATAAATGATATGTGAATACCTGAATATCAATTCTTAATATAAATATCGACGTAAAGAAATCTTAAAGGTCCCCACTTACGCTTCGATCGGGGCACAAAATAACGTAACTTTTTACTTCTCGGGAGATGTTGCAAAATAAATTTTTCGTTCCTTAAGCGAGTTTTTTTTTCGAGGGCAAGTGTACTTTATATATATTATTATTTTTTTTAATTTAGTCTCCCTTAAATTCAGTTTTCTATGAAAAATAATTTATAGAGGTAACTAAACAAAAATTAATTATAAAAACTACGCACGACCCCCATTTCCTATAGGCTTTGAGCGATTTTTTGCTACACTTTAAAAATTAACGTAAAAAAAATATTAAAGGTACCCTCCTACGGTTCACTCGGGGCTCTCTACTTTTCGGGAGATGGTGCAAAATAAATTTTTTGTTCCTTAAGCGAGTTTTTTTCCCTAGAGAAACCAAAAAAAAAAAAAATTACGGAATCTAAGCCTGTAAAGAATTGCTAATAATAAGTTATTCACATATTGGATATTTATTTTTTCTTCATTCTTAATTTTTCTTAAATTCCTAATTATTTATCATGATCTATACTATATTTATTTATATTAATTTTTTATAGCTTAGTCTCCCTTAAATTCCGTTTTCTACGATTAATAATTTTTAGAGGTAACTAAATTAAAAAAATTAATTAAAAAATATTGCAGCATGTGTACTATATATATTATATATTATTTTTTTTTAATTTAGTCTCCCTTAAATTCAGTTTTCTATGAAAATTAATTTTTAGAGGTAACTAAACAAAAATTAATTAAAAAAACAACGCACGACGCCCATTTCCTATAGGCTTTAAGCGATTTTTTGCTACACTTTAAAAATTAACGTAAAACAATTCTTAAAGGTACCCTCCTACGGTTCGCTCGGGGCACGAAATAACTTTACTCTCTACTTTTCGGGAGATGGTGCAAAATAAATTTTTTTGTTCCTTTAGCGAGTTTTTTTCGAGAGAAACCAAAAAAAAAATTATTACGGAATCTAAGTCTGTAAAGAATTGATAAATATCAGTTATTCACATATTGGATATTTTTTTTCTTCGTTCTTAATTTTTCTTAAAGTCTTAATTATTTTTTACTTTAGTTACCCCTAAAAATTATTTATCGTTGAAAATTTAAGGGAGACTAAACTATAAAAAAATAATAATATAAATATAGTACACTTTAAAATTTAACGTCAAAAAAATCTTAAGGGTACCCTCCGACGGTTCACTCGGGGCCCGAAATAACGTTACTTTATACTTCTCGGGAGATGGTGCAAAATAACTTTGATTATTTTTTTACTTTCCCTCAAAAAACAACTCGCTTAAGGACCGAAAATTTTATTTTGCACCACCTCCCGACAAGCAAAAGGTAAAGTTATTTCATTCCCGAACGAAGCGTAAAGGGGGGGGGCCTTAAAATTAGTTTTTAAGTAAATTTTTAAAGTGCTACCAAACCGCAATAACGATGCTGGTTTGGAAATGGAGCTGGCTCTGCTGCTTTTGCTGTTCAAAGCTGCTATCGCAGTTTCTCCTAACCGACATCTGTTATGCCTTTCGAATTATAATAGGAAGGGTTGGAATGACCTATCGCCTCCTTGAGGTATCCCTTCGGGCGATGTCACCGCTAACTTTTAGTAGTTAGTAGCAGCAGTTTTCTTCCGTTAGTAAGAGTCGGTGTGCGACCACTTTCGGTCGTAGTTGCTACTAATATTGCACATTGGCTATAGAGGCGTAGTTAAAGTGTCTGAGTTTGTTTAGGATTGCTGGCTCCTAAGTACGAGAGGGTATTTGTTCAGGGAAATGGGCGTCTTGCGTTTTTTTTAATTTTTTTTAGTTTAGTTACCTCTAAAAATTATTTATCATAGAAAATTAAATTTAAGGGAGCCCAATCTATAAAAAATAGTATAGATATAAGCCAAGGCAAGATTGCTCCTGACGGAGCAATCTTGCCTTGAGCGCGTGCTGACGCAAGAGCAGAGGCTAACGTTCCGATTAAACCAGGCCTTTTCGACAATGGTGATAAAAGGGATGTTTAAAATTATTAATATATATATATATATATATATATATATATATATATATATATATATATATATATATATATATATATATATATATATATATATATATATATATATATATATATATATATATATATATATTTAAAAAATATAAAAAAAAATTTATATAATAAATATCTAATTTATATCTATAAATATAATATAAATACTATAGTAATTATATATATATAATATATAATAAATAATCTATACTATATTATATTAATAGATATATATACTAGTATATATATTAATATATATAATATATATATATATATATTATATAATAGATTATATATATATAATATATATATATATATATATTATTATAGTTATATATAATATATAACTATAAAAATATTACTTAAAAAAATAATATATGTAATATATATACTAATATAATATATAGATATAAATGTAATATATAGTAATTCGGGTATTATAAATCATATGCTGCTAAAAACTAAAGAACCAACCAACCAACCAACACAATTTTTTATCTGAGGGGTTCTGATATTGATTTTTATAACGTTTAGTATAGTTTACAAAAATGTTCCGTGAAGATTACACGATTGTGTTAATCAAAGCTAAGAGATATTTGCGTAAGTTTGAAGGGTGATTTCAAACACCTGTCAAATGTTTTTGAGAAGAGTTTGAAATAAAAAATTCATCATCGAATCATTTCCGTAGTTCGATTTAGGAACTATCGTGAATCTTTTTTGTCACAATTTATAAAAAATATATATTTTGTTTTAGCGTTTGGTGTTTTTTGCAGCGGCAAATAAGTAGTCAATGTAAGCTTAACAAGTTTCAATGTTAATTTATATCTTACATAGCTGAACATCTGTCCCCAAAAAAATACGATCTGCTCAACGATCCTTCTCATTTTAGAAGAATAAACGCATTCAGTCTTATCGGGGGTGATGAAGAAGAAAGAAATGTGATATACAAGGAGAGGAGAAGATACAGGTGTGATCAGGAAGAAAAATATAGTCCATTTTCATTTCGAGATGTGAAGATATTTGAAGAAAGAGCGAGAGCTAAAATACCCGAGGTGAGTAGAAAAGGAAAATGTTTTTTAAATCTTCACCCCACCCCTCATCGATCACCTTTTAAGCAACTGATGAAAGGTTCATTTTTATTGTTGTAATAAATCACATAAAATAACGCGCCTTCTATATTTTTCTCCAAGCGATTGAAAAATAATTTAAACCATAACGTCTTTTTTCTTTCCTTAGCCGTTTTCGTTTCGAAGATTCATGGAGGAAGATAAAAAGAGAAAGAAATCAGAAGCTAGCAGAAGGAAAAGGTTTTTAAAATCTTCTCTTCAGACTCCAACCAAAGCCGATGAAATCGATATTTATTACCACGTTTAATTTAAAATGACTAAAGTTTAAATTATTTTCAGCTTGTTTTTTTTCTTTTTGTTAAAAGTTGTATTTTTATATTCGTTTTTTTGACATTTTATTTGTTTAAATAAAAGAGTTTTTTTTTCTTATAATTTATTAACAATCCTTAGAAAATAATAATAATAATAATAATAGTAATAATAACTAGCAACGTCGCTAACTCTCTACCCTAACGCAAGCGTTAGGGCTTGCCCATAATAATAAAAATAATCAAAATAATAAGTATCGATGCTACGCATCTCTTGATCCTGACGGACCAAGCTCGTTCTCCGAGCTCGGGCAAGCCCACGCATCTGCGTTTAGATCATTTGCGCAAAGTGGATACGAAAACGGCTCGCGTTTTTAGCATGTTTAAAACTAATAGTATATATAAGATAGAAAGGATAAGAAAAACAGCATTTTTTGAAAAAAATACATAAAAAATATACCCTAAAATACTAAAATTCACAACCAACCCACGATTATAAATAACTCTAAAAAATTAAATTTACAATGATAATACAACACTACGAATTTAACGCTCACGCATACACACGCACGCAAAGGACAAATTGGGCTAATAAATTATTTAAAAATAATGAAATGTGCGGATAAAATTATTTTACGAATTAAAGATGGCGTCTTTACATATGTCGCAGCATAAATCGAGACGAAACACCTGGCACGTTTTGAAAATGCATTTCATTAGTTTTTTGTGGTAGCCTTTATCGGACAATGTCAAGGGAATGTTCTTTCTTAGAACCATTAGGGGATACACTTCGATATCGTCGTCATCGTCGTCGTCGTATTCCCGGTCGCTGCCTTTTTCATTTTCCTCTTCACCGCTCAGCGGCGGTGGTGGTCGGTATTTAGAGAAACGCTCATAGATGGAAAAGGTGTTATCGTTCTGAATAACCTGCATCATTTTTTCGTACAAAATTATAGGCATGGTGATTTTGTGAGACGTTTGAAGAAAATTGTAAACGCTATCCGAGATGACCTCGCTTTCCGCATCCTCTCTCAACTCCCTTAGCACGCTCCTTGCGTCCGAATCGTAATAGGAGACGTAATCCAAAATCATGTGAATATGGTGGCAAATTAGCTGGAGATTGTAGACGTGCTTAGTTTGCAATTCAAAAAGCGTCTCATTTATTAATTCTGTCGCGCTCAGTCTTCGAATATTCCCGTTACGTTTCAAATCTAAAACTTCGATATCGAATGGTAAGGCGTAAGCTTCGTGGAAAAACTTGTCGCCGAATCCTTGGACCCGAATTTTATTTACGATCATTTTATCGATTATGCTATATTCTTTATTTTGGGGTCTGCCGAATTTGTTCTTGTAGAAAGGGAAAAAAAGGGGCGTGCTCATTATCTTTTGCACATCCTCGTCGAACGTGTTGAAATTTTGCTCGATGCTCGTACGAATTAATATTCTCAGCGTTTTAGACAGGGGAAACTTCTTTTCAAATGATCGAAGGTTTGTACTTTTACCGCTCCTGCCTCTCGTCGGTTGAACGAATGAAGAAATGCGAGGTCAGGAAATCGAATTTAAAACTTATCTTTAACGCGATTCATTGAGTTATTAGTAAAAGACCAATGCTCTTTTGCATGGCATCTCGACGATAGTCGTCGAGTTAGCTGCAAGATACTGGCAACTACCTAGTATGCGTAGGATTGAATTCCAGACGCATTTCTTGATTCGGACGTCGTAAATCAGTATTCAGAAAGATCGGGTTGATCATATGTCTCTTTTGTAATAGTAGGACTTCCCACATATTATGTCGCTCGAACCTAAGTTCCGTTTTTTTTGGACAGATTCTGCTCGACCATTTGGATCATTTTTATAACTAAGCCCGAATCATTCAGCAGGCGATTACGAAGATAGGATCGCCGGCAACTATAGTTTTATATAATGGCTGGTTAATTCACTTCTCTTAGAGAGGTATCGGAGTACAATTTTCATTTCTTCCTATTTCGGACTACGGCCTCTGGAAACTCTCGCGTAAGTCGTCGTAGTGCCGTTTGTCTAAATCGCGTAACCTCGAGCGGTAACTTTTTCACGCCGACGACGCTTACTTCTTTCTCCTCTAAAGTTTTTATTCCCGGATCTTTTTTTCCCTCGGCGCTTTTTTTCGCACTATCGCCCATGGATCGAACTTTCTGACCTTCTTGCCTGAGATAAATTTAATCCTTTTCGTTACTGATGCGGCGGTTTTCCCATCGGATCGGATTGATACTCGCGTGAGTCTATTTTAACTTGGAAAAACTTTATAATCTATTTGGTCGCCAACAAGCTTTATCGCTTCGAAAATTGCTTTCCCTCAATAACTTTCGACGCGCCCATCTACTTTTCCTTATTAATCTAATGATGGTACGTGTTTCAACTCGATGGCGTATTAGAAAATCGATCACGCTTTTGAGTTTCGTCAATTGGCCGATAGAATCTAAATCTTCATCTTTACCGATCTTGGGTGTTTTAGACATTCGATTCTTGCGCTGAGAGGGGCGGAGAGGGTCCAGGTCTTCGAGGTGTTTCGGTTCGGTCGTGTGTCGATTTCCGGACTCACCGAATCACGGGAAACGGAAGCGTTGTTTGGCTGGGGAGGGGCGGGTGCGGCGGAGGCGGTTTTTGATAATTCGTGATTTTATTATTCCAATAGTTTTTATCTTAAATGTCCTAATTCTCTTGATTCAAATAAGAGTTTGTGAAAACGTGATAGTTACTCTTATATGGAATATTCTGATTCACTTGCAGCATTTTACTCTCTTCTTCTATTACGGCGAAAAATTTCTTTATCAATACGAGAAGATCGTTTGGGTACGATGGAAATTGAGTGATAATGATATTTTAAACTGTTGGTGAGACTTAAAAATAACTGGAATCGTATGTCCAGTAAACTGCGTCGAAGACAAAAATGTTTGCGAACGTAGAAAATCGAAGTTATCGTAGGAACGAAAGAATTTGTAAAGTAAACCTTTTAAACATCCATAAAATAAAAAACTAAACATCATACTTGATGCAGATCGCAAAACAGAGCAGACTAAAAAACGCGAGTCCAGCAAGAGAGCTCTGCGTAAAACGAGAAAAAAAAAATGAAGTACACAATTTCTGAAGCTATTGATTCATGCCGAATTTTCGATGAAGGGGAGGCTTTGATTCTTGATGCTACCTCTCTAGTTTTTCCCCCAAAAATAATGGACATCGCACAATCTCGAACACCCGCTTTAGAATGAACAAGAGCAATTACGAAAGCATTTCGAATAAGGCGTTCTTCACGATCGTAATCGACTTTCAACATCGATGTACATTTCATCAAAAAGACAGTACGTTATTGTTCCCAGATGTTTCAAGCTTGTTAATATATAAACAGATGATGCATAATTGTATCCATAGTAATAAAGGTTACGTAGCGACGCGACAAAAGGTGCTTAAGCGCGTATGTATTTTGTTTTTCAATAAATTATACAGATGTAAACGGAGACGATCGACCGCTTTTTCATCTCCCACGGCCGCCATCGCCATTTCTTTAACGGTGTAAAATACGGTATCTATCAAGTCTTTTTCGCTCATGTTCTCCTTCGGTATTTTACCGTTTGCGTAAAGGAAAACGAAAACGTTCAAGCCTTGAAATACCGAATTCGCGTTCAGAAGATTGTGAACGATTAAGATGATTTCGTCAAAATTCAAAGAAATATCGTGAATGAGCGCCAATTTCTCGATCGATATTTCGTTCGATATCACCTTGGAAGTTCTCGCGAAAAGTTCGTTTTCGCACCCGCAAATCAAATAAGTCCCGTCGGCTTCCAATACGTTCGGTCGGTAAGATATTAAAGTCGGGCCGCCGTCAGGGCCACCGGTGAAATTTTTGTTTTTCGTAACGAACAGTTTCTTCGCCGGTCCGGCGAACGGTTGGCTATGATGTCGGTTAAACACGTTCGCCAACTCTCTGGAAAAGGTATACCTCGACAACTCCTTGTATCTTTTTACACCGATGTTGAACTCGTATTTGGTATTTTCTTTGCGATGCTCTTCTCCCCCCAATAGAAAATATTTCGATATTTTGCGCGACAAAAAATGTTCCTTGTGCGCGTGAAAACGATATCGCAACAATATCTGATTTTCGGTAGATAACTTTTCTTTCGAAAATCTCGGGTCGTCTCCGACTTCATCGCCGTCGTCGGGTTTTCCGTTGTCGACGGCGGGGTGTGTATCGCCGCCGCCGGATATTTCTTCTTGTTGTTGTTCTTCTTCTTTTTCTTCTCCTTCTCCTTCATCTTCTTCGTCGTCGCTTTCCAAACCCAGATTTTTATTCGCGTAGAAATCTTTAGGTTTCTTCAAATCTAGTTTCGCGCTCAAAAGATTTCGCATTTTAACGGCGTTAATAATGCCTTCCATGATTCTATTTTTATCTATAGGCTTGATGAGGATACTTAAACGATGAAAATTGATTTTTTGCGTGTAGTAAAACTGGTCTTCTATGTACTTCGAGTCTATTTGTATCGCGCCGAATTGCGGAGGGTTCTTATTTGATTCCGGATCATGTACGATTTCGCACCTTATTCGTTTAATTGTATCAGCCGACGCGAGATGTGGACGATAACTCGGATCTCCCTTTAAAACGTTATGAGAATTTCGCACCACCAACACGCCCTGGTGACTCCCTTTCTCGAACGATTTTCCTCCGACTTTGCCTTTATCGCTTCTGTATAAATAGATCGTGGGCGAGTTCATATTAAAACTATAACTCAAATGTTTGAAATTATCGCACATTGTGCTATATACTCGGAGCGTGCGGTATCTTTCCTTGATATCGCTCGGCGAGTTGATATTTTTGACGTTGAGGTTGTTTAGTTCTCGAATCCTGGAACTTTCGAGGAGCGACGGTTTGACCGGAGGGTAGCAAACGTATTTTTTATTTTCGCTTAAGAATGTCTTAGCGTTTACGTTTCTCGTTTCGCGCAAAGTTCCGAAACTCACGCGCCTATTTAAACTTCTAATCATGAGAGAAAGAAATTTCTGGTTGAGAAGATCTATAACGTATCTTAGATCGACGTACGTAATCGCTTTAAAATATTCAACGATCTCGATCGGACTCAAAGTGGAAAGGTAAAATGACGGGACGTAAAAGACGCTTCGTTCTCCGTCGTTGTCGAACACCTTTTCAATGCCCGATTTTTTATTCCCCGCTTTGTCGATAATCGTTCGCCTTCCGTACATATTTACGAACTTCTCCGAGAGTAGGCCGCTTCCGAAATCTTCATCCACTTTGGAACTCGACGACGACGCCCCTCCCGAGCCGCTCGATTTAGACGTTAAAACGGGTTGATTACACGCGTCCCCGCTGCTTTTAGCGATAGAATCCTGTTCTACCCGATATTTCTCCTTATCGCTAATAATTTCGGGGTACTTTCTAACTTTCGACGACGACTGGCGGCCAGATATAATTCGCGTTATTTTTCCATCGTCGTCGTTCTCCTCCTCGTTTACGACGCTGTTCAAGATATCAAATTTAACCTCCGCGTTCGCTGCTCGGTGAAAGTTCGTATCAGCGTCAATTTTCGCTTTGAAAAATTGGTCCAATATATATTTATCGACGATCGTCATTTCGTTCGACGACGGCGGAAACGCGAACTCATAAATCCAATCGTTTTCCTTTTTATCAATAAACGAATCGCTCCTTTTGTTCAGTATCTTAAATATAGAAGAAGAAGAATCGCTGCCGAAAGTGACGAAGGGCTTGGAAGAGGACGACGCTTTTTCAGTCGGCTCCAGCTGACGAAAGATTACTTCTACTTTTTCATGAATCATTCCACATGTAATTTTCATTTCTCTTCTTACTGGAGGTTTCCTTTCCCTAATTTGGGAGGAGGCAGTAATTATCCATACATTGGCGTATTAGAATTAAATTTTATTATTATTATATCATTATGATTATTATTAATTATATTTATTATTTATTATTTATTATATTATATTATTATTAATTATAATTAATTTATTGTTATTATTATTATTTATTATATATAATATTATTATAATTAATTTTTTTATTATTTTATTCTTAATTATTATTATTATTATTTTATTATAATAAATTATTATCATATTAATTATTGATCTGTATTATTATTATTTAATAAATATTATTATATCATTATTATCAATCTATTAATATTTTCTTAATTATATCATTAATAAATTATTATTATCAATTATATCAAATGTATTAATTATTATTATAAATCCCAAGTGATTTCTGCTATTTAAGTTTTCATATAATTCGAATCGTTTCTTCATTTCCTTATTGTGATCTTCGATCGACTTTTTCAGACAGCTCAAAACTTTCTCGGAATCGAAATTCGGAATTATTTTTAATACGCTTCCCATTGTTTTAATCGTGTTAATAACTCTTTCGTTGACCGAATACTCGGCGTCATCATTATTCCATAAATTCTCGACATCAGTCGCGGTATCGTCGTCGTCGTCGTCGTCGTAGTTCACCCCCAAGTTAGGGGTGTGTTCGTCCATTATGATCGATACCATATGCGAATAACAGTTTTGGGCGTCGTATTGGTGACAATACTCCGTGCACAGTTTAATGAATAAAAGGTGAATGAATTTCCGTTTCGCGATCTGTGCTCCGAATATCATCGAACTGTAATCCGTTACGAATTTAATCCACCCCTCGTTAATTTCGGGCCGACAAAAGCTATCTACGTCCAACGATCTTTTGAATTCGACGGCTCTCTCTTTCGAAAAATATACGAATCCAAAAACTTTAGCCTTCAAAACGTTAACGAGAGCTTCTAAATCGTTA
>JABUQX010109572.1:0-36550 GCA_015478945.1 Trachelipus rathkii
AGAGAGAGTAACCCGCCATTCACATCTAATTTATGCACTTCTTCTCGCCTGCTGCAACTCAATTTCTCTCTTCAGCATTCTTTAGCTGACTATCAACTTTTCCTTAACGGTCTCCAGCGGTCGATTCCGCACACGCGCCACACATTCACTATACATCAGCTTAAATAACCGGCTATCATCCATCCTTTTTAACATGACCAAACCATCTACAGCATAATTTCATTTTATTCCTCATTTATCCTTTCTTCACATCTCTAATACGTTATTAATTCCTCATTTTTCAATTCTTCTCGTATCTAACACACCCCGTAAGATTGTTCACATCTGAACACATTGTAACTTTAGATCTATACCTCTTATTCAAGGCCATAGTCTCACTTACTATACATTAACACTGGTAAACAACATACCCCCTCATGTAGCGACCTAACCGCCACTCAAGCTTAGTCCGCTTTTCTCATCACCAACATTTAATTACAACCCAGCCACTCCTGGTCATTTCGCACTTTACTACTACACTCTGCATCATTGGTTCCCTTCTTCATCCAACATGTCCTAAATATTTAAACTCAGAACACTTGTTCCAGCTGCTCAATCCATCTAACATAACTTCACACTGGAGGACTGTCCTCATCACAACCATAACCTTACTCTTTTCTACATTACTTTCAAAACCCCCTCCTTTTACACCACCCTAAACACCCAAATCTCTCTTCTAACTAATCCTCACAACTCTCTTCAGATTCACACACAAAACCAAATCACTGCATATAACAGGTAGGGCATTCTCCACTATTTTTCATTCTCCATCATCTAAATCCTTTTCCCTGCCACCCACCTCTAATTCTTTCTCTATATATACAAATTGAATAACAAGGAGACATAACACTTCCTACAAGACACTCACTCCGCTATTAATATTAAAACCAAATCCGCTCAACACCATATATTCTTGCACACGCTTCACTATTGCATACATACTTTTGATTTAATTCAGAAAGCCTACACGCGAACACCAATATATTCACTAACACCATGACCCATAGAGCTGTCCTATTAATCCTATCATACCCTGTTGCAAATCCATTAAAACCTAAATACATTTTATTTTTCTTCTCCCTCATTTGTTTCAATTTAAAGATTTGATCCACACATCCTCTACCCTCCTAAACGCACCTTGCTTCTAATACTTACTACTTATATAATATATATATATATACTTCACTATATATTATATACATATATATGATATATATATATATATATATATATATATATATATATATATATATTAATATATATATTATATATACTTATATATACTATATTAGTACGGAAAAAGCTTGAGAAGTATAATAATTAGATCAAGGTTTAACACCAAAGTAAGACCGCTGACAGCTTCACAATGTTACACTCCAACAAATATGACATTTGAGAAAATAAAGAGAACTTTTATGAGAAGCTGATGGAGGTGGTAAGGAGAGTGATGTGCATGAAAAATTGGGTGATGCTAGCACGTCAAAGGAAGATATAGCCATGCAATTAAATTTAGAAGAGTAGTGTCAATTGTAATAGGCCTAGTGATGTAGTGAAAGTATAAGCAGGCTGCGGAACTATTAATTTTTATTCCTCTGTTTCCTGCTCCGCAGCCCTGAGTATAAATAAATTGAATCGACTCTCTTGATGGCTAAAAAGAGTTTAAAGGTAGTAATAGTTGGAAAAATGAAGGAGAAGGAGCACTTTAGATGCCAGCCATTAAAGGAGATTGTGTTTATGAGATCCCCCTTAATGTCTATCTCTATTTCATGCATAAATAAAAAGATATGGAGACACCGAAGACACTGTGTCATCCTTACAAGAATATTATTAGCAGATGAAATCGTGAGTGTGTTGTGTTTTCAAGGAAGAAATTATAATTTTGTGTGTTTTCATAGTTGTTAAATGGAGTTTGAGTTTATGAATCATTGAAGACAACTAAACTATGATTTCTCTGCCCCAATTAGACATACAAGGAAAATCTGGTGTCCGATATTAGCTATTGAGCAGGTTGCTTCATCAAAAATAAGTAAAGTACTTTTAAAGGTAAGAGTAAAGTAGATTCATCAGTATAAATGTTAATAGTTGATGAAATGACAAAGAAGACATTTATGAACAATAAATAAAGGGTAGCGTCGGATGTGGTGAATAGGGACACTAAAACTCATGGGGTGAATGGGGACACTAAATAAAAAAATAAAAAAAATTTTTTTTTTTTTTGCTCATTTAATATCCACGGGGTAGTACTACAAGTTTTATGTAGATTATCTTCAATTCTAGAGAGTTTTTATATTTTTAAAAAATTATAATGTATTAGTGGAGGAAATTTCCTTCAATGAAATTTGACTTTTGAAAAATATGAGGTTTTTCTCAACTTTGTTATAAAATGAAAAGTTGTGGGCCAATTTTAATTTTTTTTTTCAGTACATATATAAAGTTGAGTAAGTTAGCTTTAAACTGGCAAAGTATATCATTGTTTCAAAAAGTACATAGTGGCTAAATCATTATGCCTAACTTGTCCCTGTTCACCCCCACATAAAAATGTTGATGAGGTGAATTGGGACACCCATTTTTATTCTTATTTTATGTATCATTATTTATTGACATTTTTAATACTTATGGCAAATTTTAATATAACAAACAATTACCTATATTAAGTAAAAATTAAAATAAAAATTAAATTTATATATGCAAAATATGAATTCCAAGAGATGTCCCTATTCACCCCCATATGGTATCCTTATTCACCCTATCAAGGTAAGTCTAATAAGTTTCTTTAAACTTTAAATTTAATTATTATTATTAGATTTACATTATATTTATTTGTGTGCTTATAACCTACTATATGCCCATGATTTTCAGGAAAAAAAGTTCCAAAAAGTGTATTAGGGAAAAGGAAGGAGACAAGTTTTGCGAAATTTGCCCTTATTCACTCAGCCTGATGCATATGATTAAATAGAATTTTGTGGATCACAGTTTTTAATAGATTTAGAGGATGCACATTGGCCTTGTACCACCACATCTAGGAAATTAGAAATAATTAAAATTAAAAATGGATGGATACTAAAAGAAGAATATTGGGATATCATCCCATGTGTCAGGGATCTATCAAAAGCTTTCTATAGGAGACAGTGGGAACTGGTGAATGACTAGTGCAACGTGACTTATGAGCAAAAGTTTGAGAGAAAGAATGGATTAGTGGCTATTACTGTCTCAGAAATTTTAATAAATAGGTGTTATAGAAAAATTTGAGTGATGGAGAAAGAAACATTTAAGGAGATAGCTTAAGAGTAGGCAGAGACAAAACATTTACCAAGGCAGGGTGCAAGCTCAGCAACATAAGTTTTGAGAACTTCAGGATCATACACCTTAGTACTGAGGACTCCAACTACAATGTGCTTACTAGAGAAACCTACTCTGCTTGATATCTTCAATCAAGATGCGCCACCTGTTACTGCTTTCTGATCAAACTATAAATTCACATACGTCTTAATAGTCTTCATGTAATAATTGAGCTGGGTTTCCCAATTGAAATTCAACATTAATTCTGGCCCCAGAAATATCTGACTATATTCTTTACCTTTTTAAACTTGGGGTATGTAAGACTGGTGTGTGCATGCCTCAAATCCTCCTATTAGTTAGTGATCTAGAATCAAATCCAGGCCCCAGAGCATATATCTTCCCCAAATGTAATAAGTCATTCACTTTTAAACAATCTTCAGTATTGTGGAACATCTCTCATCTCTGGCTTTACCTAAAGTGCACAAATTTCCAAACCCTCAATCATTATTCTCCAACTTGGTTCTGCCACTCATGCAGAGAGAGACACACAAATCTCCATCTCCATCCGCACAATTCAATCAACATACTTCAATTAAATATTATGGTATAAAGAATAAACGCAAAACTTCTCCTAACCTTAAATAAATTCAATATACACATAGCTCTAATATGGGATAAGAATCCAGCCAAACATGGCTTCATCACCCTCATACACTAAAATATTCAATTCTGGAATGCCACTAATCATACACAGCCAATTATGAACAATGACCAAATATCCATGTATCAATCAGTGGATGCAAAAATCTAACAAAAAGACATACAACTTAGTTACTTCTATATCCCCTCCATCCATTTCACAAACTACCCACTATGAATTATGTCCGGCAGACCTTATTCCTTGACCTAATCTACATATTGGGATATTGGGCTGGGCACTTCAATGCCTATCATCATCATAGGTTAAATAACACACACCACACCAAGAGGTGAAACACTCGGACAACATACTTAGTCAATATCCTTAACAATAAAGAAAATAAACTCATTTGAAGGCCATTCAACACAATAGAACTTTAAGTTTCCTGACATTTTAATTCTGCTCCACCAAATTCAAGTTTACAGAACTGGCACCCGTCTTATAGATCTTCTCCAATCACATCCCAGTACTAATTATTTATCAACATAAACAACCCCCCACAGTTGCACACACATCCTTTAAAAAAACATACATCAACATAAGAAAGCAACTTGCAAGGGTACGCAGATTTTATTGAATATGAACTATATTCCTTCAAGCAACTGAATTTCCATTTCTTGGAACAAAGCAATACAACAGCTACAATAAAATTATTTCTAATGCATCGCAACAAATACCTAACCGCACTAAGGTATTGTGAACGATTTCAATCCAGATTTTCACCAGAATCCAGATTTAACCCAGAAATCTAGATTTTTTACCAGATATCCTGATTTTTTCACACCTCCAGAAATCCAGTTTTTTCAATCCAAGAATTCAGATTTTTCACAGCAGAAATTTCAGGATTTTTCACCAGAAATCCGATTTTTCAACCAGCAATCTGATTTTTGTTCAAGTCAGAAATTCAGATTTTGGGTCCATTGCAGAGGAATTGCGGAGATTTTCAACCAGAAATCCAGATTTTTTACCAAAATTCAGATTTTTTACCAGAAATCCAGATTTTTCACCAGAAATCTCAGATTTTTCACCAGAAATCCTGATTTTTCACCAGAAATTCAGATTTTTCACCAGAAAGATCCATGATTTTTCATGAGAAGATGCGGTCTGATTTTTTCCACCAGAAATCCTGGAGTTTTCTCACGTGCAGAGATTATTTCGAGGGAGGGTGTATTCATCGGCGGGCAGAAAATCCAGATTTTCACAGAGTTCTCTCTAAAGGTATAAGGGAGGGGCAAGTCCTCGGCTTTTTTTTCAACTTGCACATCATATTCTTTGCTAATGGATCTAGTTGCTGGTGTCCTGTGCGTGCGGACGTGCACCTGTGACTATAGGTCGCAGTTTGTTGGGGAAAGAAGGTAGGTGATGATATATATATATATGATCAGTGTATAGGTAGTATTATATATATATTATATTAGTATATATATATATATATATATATATATATATATACTAATATATATATATATTATATATTATATATATATATATAAATATATATATAGATATTATATCTTATATATATACTTTCTTACCCCTGACCACCCTGTCATGAGTAAGGCTTATACCGCTGCCAAACACTCCACCGCGGACGTGCAACTGGCTCTTCAGATATTGCTATTGTTAATGTTCCAGATTTCTGGTTGGGATTGCAGATTATAGGTATTAGATGACAGGAGAGTGTAGAGTTGTCGGATGTGTTTTTCTAATGCTGGATTACAGTTTGGACGATATTATCGGCTTTATAGAGTACGCGTCTCGAAGCTTAGAATTCGCTAACTACTCAGCGCCACCACTTGGGTCGCATCCGCCATCTTAATTTGCCTAGGATGATCTGGGCTAGTCTTGCTAGGGACTTGAATTCTGGTGCTAATTTTGATGGTGGATGTTTTGTTTAAAATGTTGTTTGGGTGGTCTGCGTCTTAGGTAGTTTTCTGTTAGTGTCCGTGTTAATTGTTTGATGTACTGATGGTTGTTTGGTGGCAGTGGATATGTTGTTCAGATTGTTTGTAATAGTAGAGCTGGTGAGGAGGAGGTTGTTTGAGTCCTGGTGGATGGAATTGGTGAGGGGCTCTGTGCATGGATGTTAGGAGTGTTTCGGGTTTTGGCAAAGATTGTGTGCCTATCATTGTCCCAGGTGTATGTCTAGTGGTAGAATTTTTGATTTCCTTGTGTAGTGTTTGTGGTGTAGTTGCTGTGCATCCTGCTATGATTCATCAGGGCTTTGTTTTTGTGGTGTGTCTCTAGAAGTTCTTTATTATTGTTTTAGTCCAGTAAATGAGTACCGAAATTGAAAAGGCATAATTTACGAGTTCAAACGAATGTATTGTTTGTATATGGTTGTTTGTGTTTTGTTTGTTTGTTTGTGAAGTCTGTGTTTGGCAATGGTTCTAATGGTTAGGCTTCTTGTTTGCTGATTAAATGTTTGTCTGTGTGTTTTGTAAAGGTGAGATGGGTGTCAAGTGTTACTCTGAGGAGTTTTGTTGGTGTATTTGGCAATTGTTGTTTAAGTAGATTTGGGGGGGGGGTGACAATTTGGCGGTAAGTGGTGATTAATATGATTGATGATTTGTTTGGTGAGGCTGACATTCTTTTCTGTAGCCATGTTTGAAGTATGATTGATGTATTGTTGTGGTTAGGTTTATGGGCAAGTGCTAGGTTCTGGTGCGCCCATTGGCTATGGTAGTGTGGTCGCACTACGTGGGTTTGTTATGTTTTATGTGCTCAGTTGTGGTTGTTGGGAGGGTTGGCTGTGAAAATGGTTGAATATGTTGGCGGGAAAGGATTGCTCCTTGGGGTACTCCATTTTAAACTATATTTTTCAGGATTTTGAGTTTTGTTTTGCTTGTATTTGTGCTGTTCTTCCTGATAAGAAATTGGAAATTCATTTCTTTAGTTAGTGTGGATATTTTGGATTTTATTATTTTGTGGATTAAATTATGTTTGGGTATTGTGTCAAAGGCTTTGTTTATGTTGATGGGTTCACTCTTTCTGGAAAGTCAGGGAGAGTCAGGGAAAAAAAATTGGTTCGGGCAGGTCAGGGAAACACGTTTTAAGATATGCTGAAAGTCGGGGAAATTCCAAAAAAACAGGGAAATTTTTAAAATTTCAAAACTAATCCCATGTTGACAAAATTAAAATTTTTTGATATATTTTTTTTTTTCCTTACTGTATAATTGTGGAATGAGAAATGTATTTGATAAGTGAATGTGGACTACATGTTATTCATGGAGCAATAAAACAGGTTACAGACATCAGTGGAAGTGGAGTAGCTTTTGGCGAGATGGTTTTTTTTACATTTCTTTGATTCGCCAGCCTGCTGTGGCTGAACTTATTGAAGTTACTGCAAAAATCTGTTTTCTTTAAAAACACTTGTATCAACGCAGTTGGCTTGAAATTGGTGCTTCTATTGACAGAGTTTAAAGTATTTTATGATGCTAATAAAGATTTTAATGACAGCCGACAAAATCTCCAACACAAGCCATTGACAAAATGTTTTCTGTTCAAACCAAAGATGTATTTCTAAAATACTAACTGGCTTTTTTTTTACAATGCTTTCTTAGAATGGAACTCATGTTTTCGAAAGTTCCAACGTCAGACCCTTGGTCATTCCTGTTCACAGATTTTATGATGTATCAGTACTAAATATTAAAATAAGACTTCTTAAGTCCAGTAAAATGCTTGCTACAACAACTAAGCTTTTGCATTAGATTTACATGACAAAGACAATTTTGCGTGATGTAAAAGGTATTATTCTTGGATTTCAGACAAAAAAAAACTTTCTCTACTTCGAATGAAAGTAAATCCTAACAAATTAAACTGAATTGCCAGACTGTGTTAATCAAAATGACAGAATATTTAGAAAGATGTCCTCTGAAGTACAAAGCATGTCCAAGGGCTCTCATCATGGATCTATATATTTTTTTCATCAGCCAGAACAAAGGAAACAAAGATTTGATTTATTGCTAGAGCATTGTACACCAATACCGAATCACAGATTCTGTTGCTAGAGAAAGCAAAAGCACAATACACACTACTTTGCAGTAAAGCTAATTCTACCCTTGAATTTAAAATTCAAAATAATTTTGGATGGTGATTGTCTTCTAAGAGACTTGATTTTTTTTCTTCTATAGTACCTGGAATCAATGTTATGTGGAATTGTGGCATATTATTAAATTAGGACTGGATATTTTTGCATGGAAATGTGACAGTGGAAGGAGGGTTTTCTGTAAGTAAAGCAATTTTAGTGGAGATTCTGAAAGAACAAAATTCTTTTCTCAATAGAAAGTGCAATAATCTTTATATAAGACCTCATGAAAGTATTCATAAAGTTTCTATCACTCAAAAAATGTTGACAATGTAAGAGCTGCCCATAGGAGAGAGTAGAAGAACATATCAAGAGAGTCAAACAACGAACCAAAAAAGAGAGACTGAAAAGTTGAAAAAGAAATTATCCATACCAGATCAAATACTTAAGAGCAGAGAAGATGTTAACTGAAAGCTTGACGTAGAAGATGCTATAGAGAAGAGCGGAAGGAGAATCGTATAGATGTTGCAGGAGTTCTGTATATATAGGATGTGGTCTGGAGTGAAGGTAATAACATTATAATTGTCCTTATTGGAGATGTGTTGTATCTAAATCAATCAAAAAAATTCAGATGCTTGAGAAGAAAAGTTAACCTAAATCTCTCCCCATTTTGAACTTTTGTGATCACAGTGGAGCGTTATTCACCTAGGCTATTAATGTTAGTACTTTTAATTTAATTTTCTTTTTGTTAAATAAAACTGAGTAACTTTTAAAAAAATAAAAAAGGAGTGCGTTGGAAGGCTATGGGGAAGGTATAGGGCCAATTACTAAAAAAAACTAAAAATATTTTTTAAATTCATCCATGATTATGAACAATTTCTGAAGTAAATTTTCAATAATTAATGTATGAACTGAGTAAAATAGGCTGCATAATGATTAATATATATTTTATACACAAAAAAAAAAAGAACACGCTGGTCAAGGAAAATTTGCGGATGAAAGTCAGGGGATTCAAATTCAAAATTTCAGTGTGAACCCTGTGTTTGGTTGCATGATTATTGTTTTGTGAGTGGGTTTGAGTTTAGACGCATTGAATTGTGGGTTGAATGATGTCCTATGAGTTGCGGTTGTGTTGAATGGTTTTTTGTTGTGAAAATGCGAATTGGAATTTAATGTTTGGTGATGTGTGAGAGTTATTGTTGTGTTAGTAGGTTTTTTTATCTAGCAATTTGCAAAGTGATTGATAATAGAGAAAGTGGGGCGATATGATGAGTGGTCAGAGGGGTCTTTTCTGGTTTTAGTTTGGGTTATAATGATAGTTTTTTCCAGATAGGGGGAATGAAATTTAGGCAGGTAGAAACTGTTGTATATTTGTGCTAATTGAGTTAAAGCTGTGTTCCCCAGGGTGTTTGAGACTGTTTGTTTGAAATGCTTTTGGGGCCACGTTGCAGGTGAAAGTTTTTTAAGTGTGTCGTTGTGGTTATTTCTATTGTTGGGTGTGGTTGAGAGTTTAATTTTCTTGAGAGCTTTGGTGATTTTCCTGTTTTGAGAGAGTGTGGGTTTTTGACTGCTTTGCAGAGTGAGTTCAGGAATGTTTGGGTTTTTGATGGAATTCATGAGTGTAATCTTTTGTTGGTTGTAAGAGTTTTTTCTTGCAGTGGTCCTTTTATTGTTTCTACTATTCTTGGGTGTTGGATGTTTGTTGTGAGGAAAGTTTTGGAAGTTGCTCAAAGAACGTGTAATTTGTTAAATTATGATTTGGGGTGTTTAGAGCATTAATTCTTTGTTGTCGTTTTGTAGTGTGTGGGTATTATTTCATTTCTGAGTGAGTTGCATTGTTTTTAATTAGTGTTCTATTTCAGGTGGTTAGGGTTGGGGTTGTAATTTTTTAAATGTAATTCTTCTGGAATCAATTTGTTAGCTGCTTTTTTTATTAGAAGAATGAAATTTTGTATGGCTTTGAGGTTGAAATGCATTTTGGTGTATTGTGTCTGTTCATGAATTGTATATTTTGGTGAATTGTGGAAAAATATCTGTCGAGGTTGGTATGTTTTCTGAGTGACACAACACACTTTCTTACCCCTGACCACCTCTTCATGAGTGATGATGGGAGGTGGTCGGAGTTTAGATCAGTTTGTGTTGACCAGTGAAGTTTATTGTGCAAATTTGGTGAACATAGTGTTATATCTGGTGATGTGCATGTTTGGTTGGTTTGGGGTGGGTTTCTGGTGTGGCTGTTTGTGTTGTTTAGGATGTTTAGGTTTTCGAGGTTGGATATTATGTGTGTTCCTATGATCTGCTTCTTGTGTGTTCTAACATGCAGTGTGGTGAGCATTGAAGTCGCCTCCCATTAATGGAGGTTTGTGAGGGGAGATATCGGTGAGGTTTGGTTTGTAATTTCTGGGGCAGTGTGGTGTGGAATGTATAGGTTTATTAGGTTGTGTGGCTTTTTATTTATCATTGTTGTGAAAGATTATATTTTGGTGGTGCTGTTGTAGTTTGTAAGGTTGTGCTTGTGTATGGTAGTGAGTTGTGTATAAGAGCTAGTAGAGTGTGATTTTTGGGGGTTTGGGCGTGAAGAATGGCATCGTTGCGTAGAATTTTGGTTCGGAATAGTTTCGCGGTAATGTGGGCTTCTTTGTTCATGGCTCTGTGTATATTGTGGTTGTTTTAATAGGCTTCTATTTCTTCTTTTGGTTTTGTTGTGTCAAAAGGTTCCCCGTTGGTTTTTGAATTGTATATTTTATGTGTGGTTTATTTGTGTTTTTTTGTGTTGGGTTTTTGAGGTGAGTGCAGACTTTGCAAATCCAGTTGTTTTTTGATTCAGGTAGAGTGGTGAAGGGAGCAGTGTTTGTTGTATCCATTGTTTACAATCTATTACAGTTTATGGAGTTCCTTCTTACTATCTTGTTGCATATTGGACATTTCTAGCCCTAGGTTTCCAAGTCAGGATTTGGTTTCTATTCCCCCCGCTTTTAGAAGTAATGGTTGAGACAATAAAGCGGGAAAAATATGCTGCATAATGAGAAAAGGAAAAATAGAGTAGTTGAGTGATAAAGAGTCCTGTATATAATCTCGGATTTTTCCTAAAGCGGCGGCGGTGGCCCACGAATGCAGTCGCGCTAACAATACATTTTCTTGTGGTTTATATATATATATAATATATTTATATATATATATATATAGTAATATAATTATATATAATAATATATATATATATATATATATAATATATATATATACTATATATCTATATATATATAAATTTCCTTTATCTCTGCTGAAGTTTTCCTTTTCAGAGGGTAACACGGGGGACTACAGGAAATTGAACTTTAAGGCCAGCTATCCCAAACTTGTCGCCACCACGTGTTCGCAACCGAGTTTTAATTCTTGCCCCCAGGAGATAAAATCCCGACGCTACTCCGGAGGATTGAAGCAGCGTCCTCTCGCATGAGAGCCGGCGAGTCAACCTCCTACGCCAACGAGGCGTTTATATATATATAATATATATATATATATATATATATATATAAATATATATTATATATATATATTATATATATATAATATAATAATATATAATATATAGTATATATAATTATATATTATATATATTATATTATTTTTATTTTTATTTTATTATTATTATTATTATTATTATTATTATTATTATTATTATTATTATTATTATTATTATTATTATTATTATTATTATTATTATTATTATTTATTATTATTAATTATTATTATATTATTATTATTTATTATAGAAAAAATGAAACATAATATTATATTTCCCTAAAACTCATTGAGTAAATTGCAGTTGTGATTGCCAATCATTTAGATGTTAAAAGGTTAATACTTTCTTCTGAGTTTTTCGATCTTCCTGATGGCGAATATAACAGTTTCAAAGAGTGGAGCCTTGCTTTGGATTGCATTGTGAGTGAAAAATTGAGAAAATTTCCTCCAGGCTTGGTGAATAAAATCTCCATTTTTTTGATTACTTATGTTACCATACGTATGTGGAAATGGGCAAAATTTCACCATTTACGTTTTGATTTACCATTAGAATTTATTTTCAATTTTTTTGATGTTTCCCTTTTTACATCGAAAGGATGTATAAATGAAGAGAAGGCAGCAAGAAAGATGGTCAAAGAGTTGAGTGGAAGATCATTTATGCAGTATAAAATTGCTTGTCACTATTACCTAGAAGATATTATTCCAGTTCTGTGGCAACAATTACGGCATATAGAAGACTTTAAAATAATGCTTAAGCAGCAAGATAATAGAGATTCTGTAGTGTTGTGGTCAGAATATCTTGAGAAAAAAAGCAGTCCTAAATCATTATTAATCTCTGTAACAGATTCTTTTCTGGCTGAAGCATTTATTGTATCGCTTGATAAAGAAAATGTTGCAGGGATTAAGTATTGCTGGAGGGCAATGACCCCATCAAAAAGAATCCTTGACAGTTGTCAGTATTTTAAAGCAGTACATAGAGGAGATATGTATGTTAGTATTCAAGATTTTGGTTTATTTCGCAAATTTAGTTTCTACGAGAATATTTCATATTATAAGCAGCTGTCATCATTATCAATGGGCTTTGATAAAATTATCGATATATTAGAATTTTTTCTTCTGGAAGTGAAAAAGGGAGAATGTAAAGACTTCTTGTTTTCATACAACGTATTTCATGAACTGCTTTATTACCTTTTGCGATGGCCTCATCAGCATTTATTTTTGCATGTAGCTGATTACGCCTTTGAGGTTGTTAGAGATGAAGGAACATTCTTTCATCTTTTTTTTAGTGGAAAGGAGTATTATAGTATCCTGCACAACATTGTAGATTTGAGCAGAGACCCTAATTTCTGTAGGACTTATGATTACCCATATTTATTTAAAGAATTTTGGGAAAGAAGTCCATCATGTCTTAAAAATGAAGTCTTTAGTATTGAATGTGAACGAATAGAATGCCCTACTACAAAGCCTTCTGGTTTACCTTGTTGTTTCGTTACTTCAAAGTTTTTATTAGAGAAATTGATTTTGCAGAGCAATGTTACATTTGATGATGAATACAATTTTCGATTAGTTTTAGAGTATGCAAGTTCTGAAGATAAAACGGACATTTTGAAGACCAAGGGGAAAAATGTTTGTCAAAAATTAATTTCAGATGAAAATTTCAGATTGGCAAACCTGTTTTTGGAAAGCCTGAATTTGGATGAAGAAATTTTGATCACATTTAAGAAAAGTTTTATATCACTTGTTTTTGAAAGAGTATTGGCAAAGGAGAGTATTCCATTGGCTGAACAATTTGTTGGATGGGTCATAAAGTCTAATGACATTGACAACTTCATAAAAGAAATTTTCTCTGAAGTATTTGAATTTCCCAAAATTATGGACTTCATTTTACATTGCCAGATATCTTTTACTTTTCTAAACAAGATTTACAAATGGTTTTTTCCCACCAATGAAAAACTTGAGCATTGGAAGTTGAATGTAACTTTCGATAAAGATTTCGCAGAATACTTCATCAATATGACAGATGCTTGTTCAGTGATGTTTGATTTATTTCTTAAGTTTCTTGGGTACTCTGAAGGAAAAATACAGGATGTCAAGAAAGAAATACTGCTTAAAGCCATGCCTCATATAATTCTTAAGCTGGTTGAACAATATGCAAGTGGCAAAGATTATGGATCAAATTTAGAAAGTAAGATCTTATATCTGTGTTTGTATAACAAAGAACAAGTAAACGAACTCACAAACTTTATTCAAACTTGGTGTCAAGATTTTGTTGAACTAAAAATGTGTTTGTTTTGCCAAAATAGTAATCATGTCTCTCTTAATGAAGCAAAACTGTATTGTGAACTTCATGATATGAAAATTATGTTGCCAGAAGACGTTAACAAAATATGTGCTTCTATTTCTGATAATCTTACAATGTTAATGGAGACTAGAAATATGACTACAAAAAAACTTAAAACATCACATCTGTAGAATAAAATATGTCTTAGATTATGTAACTTATAAATAGTAAAAATCATTTTGAAAATTGCAAAGATGAAATAAAATAATAGATGCAAAAGTTAATAATGTCTTAATTGATTTAAATGATCTAATTTGTTACTACTTTTTAAAACAGTATTTACAATATTTTATGAATATTAAATTCATTATTATTTAGTATTATCAACGGAAAAATTAGAACTGGAAAAACTAATTCCTTAATATCGACTGTAATACAAATGTTTCAACATTATAATTACCTTATTAATATATTTTATGTTCAATTTAGTCTAATCTTATTTCTTTTGTAAATTGGTTAAACAGATTGTCAAGTGTGATAATTGATTCTAGATTGAATAAACCTTTTAATATTTTATTAAAACAATTATTTTGCAATATCTTTTATCATTTTATGGATATTTCTCTATATAAGTAGAAGTAGATATATAAATTTTTAAAATATTTTTTACTATAAATTTTATTTTAATAATAAAGTAATTATTTGTAAGTAATATCTTTAATTGACCAAAGTATTAGAATTATATATTTTTTTTTTTTTTCATTTCAGTCTTTTCAGGCTAAATTAGTCTGTTTTGTGTATTTTTGTTTTTTTTTGTTTCTGAGATGATCTACCACTCCTAGGCCTTATATATATATATATATATATACTACTCCTATATATATATATATATATATATATATTATATATATATATATATATAATATATATTATATATATATATATTATTATATATATATATATATATATATATATATATATATATATATATATACATATATATATATTATATATATATATATAATCTTCTGCAATCACACGAGTGAATATATAGTATTGATAATTAAATTATCAATATATATATTAATCATCATCCACCTTTTTTCCCCAAGACAGGGTAAGGTGCGTGACATGCTCTGGAAAAGAAAAGTAGTAGAAGAATACTTAACACAAGTCGAAAAGAAAGCCAGCCTCAGTACCATCTATACCTCTTAGTGAGAACTCGTCGCACTCAGAAAATCCACCCTATGAGCTTCACGGGACCGCGACGTATACTCACTATGGCATCTCGTCAATGTGAGGTTCTTCCCTT
Organism: Trachelipus rathkii; assembly: GCA_015478945.1. Taxonomy (NCBI): domain Eukaryota; kingdom Metazoa; phylum Arthropoda; class Malacostraca; order Isopoda; family Trachelipodidae; genus Trachelipus; species Trachelipus rathkii. The sequence continues at coordinate 15,158 of JABUQX010109572.1, forward strand.
GGCCCAGGTGGGCCACAACCATACCCCCTCACAAAACCCCGCCATTCACTCCTATTATGCACCTTTCTTCTCGCTTCTGCCAAACTCACATTTCTCTCCTCCAGGCATTCTTTTACTGACCCAATTCACTTTTTCTTCGGTCCTCCCGCCGGTCGATTCCAACACACACACCACTATACACAGCTTAAACCAACCGACTATCTCCATCCTTTCCACATGACCAAACCCTCCCATTGTACTCTCTTTTATTCTCTCATTTACGCTGTTGCGGGGCCCTGCGGCCCAAGATGCCTTAAAAAGCTCTGATTACCTCTAGACGATTTAGTAGACTCGAGGGTTGGCAGAGCGTCAACACAATAAAATTTATTGTATATTTAGTTTTCCCAGAGATAAGTTCAGATACTGTCTTACTACTATAAATATATATATATATATTATATATATATATTATATATATATATATAATATATATATTATATATATATATATAGTATATATATATATATTGTACGTACCAAGAAGAAGGAAGAATTTCATTTTGTTTAATTTTTATTTAAGAAAGCCAATACGTATTTTACATGACTTAACACTATCTTCGGTGTGAAGCACTATTATTGCAAACCAGGAAGTTATATACTAAATAGAAGGCCGCAAGACTGTACAATCATTTTAAACCCCCAAACCTCTTACATCAATCCATTTGGTAATTTCTTCTCCGTTGAATTTCTATTTAATTTCTCCACCAACTTCTTTTCAATTCTGCTGGCATACCTGCTCTAAACCTTCTCTCGTATTCCGCCATTTTTTCGCACAATTCCTTTCCCATTTCTCAACCTGACACCGGTTCCGTTCTCCATTAACAACTCTCATTGGTCTCTTCGCTTCTAATTTCTTCAATCTTCTTCTCTCTTCTCTTCTCTTCTCTTTCCTCTTCTCTTCTCTCTTCTCACTGTGTCTCTCTTACTCTCTCTCTCTTTACTTCTTCTCATCTTCTCTTCTTCTCTCTTCTATCTCTTCTCCTCTTCTCTCTTCTCTCTTCTCTTCTTCTCTCTTTCTCTTTTCTCTTTTCTCTTTTCTCTTTCTTCTTTCTCTTTTTCTCTCTCTCTTTTCTCTTTTTCTTCTTTCTCTTTTTCTCTTTTCTCTTTTTCCTTTTGTGTTTTCTCGATAACCCTCTACTCATATTCATCCTTTTTTTAAGGACTCTGCCCGGCTAGCTTGTAGTACGAAGTAAAACAACCTTCTTCTAATGAAAATCTTATTTAGAACTGCAATATCGTAATTTTACATGATTAAACAACTCATAGCTTCGGTGTGAAGGACAACTATTATTACAACGAAATAAATTTTATCATAATACTATATATATATATTATATATATTATTATAGTATATAATTATATATTATAATATATATATATATATATATATATATATATATATATATATATATATATTATATATATATATATATATTGTAATTTATAATATATATATATATATATTATATATATTATATTATATCATAATATATAATATATATATATATATAGTATATATATATATATATATATATAATATATATATTATATATATATATATATAATATATTAATATTTATAATATTTTATAGATTAAGACAGAATGGGGAAAAATGTGAATTCATTGCAGAATATATGTGAAGTGAAAATTGCTGTTGTGATTGCTAATCATGAAGCTATTACAGGAAGAGATATTTTGATTCTCAGTATTTATTTAACACAAGAAACAAGATACTTACTAAATTGGTAATGAATATGCAGCAATTTATATTTTCTTGAATCATCGATCAATTTTTTTCAGCTTTACTTGTTCAATTAATCTGTCAATAAATCTTTCAATAAAACAAGCAAATTAATCTTTCAATTAATTTATCAAATAAATTTAAAAGCTGCTATTTATTCTAAACGACTAACTATTTCCATCGAAAGGGCGTATAAATGAAGAGAAGGCAGCAAGGGAGTTGGTCAAAGAATCGAGGATAAGTTCATTTATGCAGTATAAGATTGCTTGTCACTATTATCTAGAAGATATTATACCAGTTCTGTGGCAACAAGTACGGCGTGTAAAAGACTTTAAAAGAATCCTTAAGCAGCAAGACAATAATGATTCTGTTGTATTGTAGACAGAATATCTTGAAGAGAAAGAAAAGGTTAATCCTTCATCATTATTAATCTATGTAACTGAATCTTTTTTGTCTGAATCATTTTATGTATCACTTGATAAAGAAAATGTAGCAGGTATTAAGTATTGCTGGAGGGCAATGACCCCATCGAAGAAAATCCTTGACAGTTGTGAGTATTCTAAGGCAATAAATAGAGGAGATAACTATATTAGTGTTCTTGATTGTGATTGGCTTAGTAAATTAAATTTATATAAAGATATTTTATATTATGATCAGTTGTCATTATCAACTAGCTTTGAAAATGTTATCGATATATTTGAATTTTTTCTCCTGGAATTGAAAAAGGGTGAATGTAAAGACCTTTTGGCTTCATCCAATGTATTTCATGAACTGCTTTATTACCTTTTGCGATGGCCTTATCAGTATTTACTTTTGCGTGTAGCTGATTACGCTTTTGAGGTTGTTAGAGATGAAGGAGAACCATCTCGTTCATTTAGTGAAGAGGACTTTTATAGTATCCTTAGCAACATCGTAGATTTGAGCAAAAACCCAGATTTTTGTAGGACATACAATTACTCATATTTGTTGAAAGAATTTTGGACTAAAACTCCTTCACATTTTAAAGATCTAGTCATTGATGTTGAACGTGAATATATAGACCCTCCTTCTGTAAAGCCTTCTGGTACACCTTCTCGTTTTGGTATAGAGTTTATATTGGAAAAATTGATCTTGCACAGCAATGTTACATCTGATGATGAATACATTTTTCGATCAATTTTAAACTCACAGGAAGGTCGCAGTTAAACATATATCTGTATAATGGGTTACTATGATATTATTTAAATTACAAAATAATAGGCATGCCATATAAGAGGAACTAAGATACGATAGTATGAAATGTTTCAACAGATTGGGCTTATTCACTTTATAAGCATGCAGACATTTAGTGATTCTGTGCTACGATATGGTTGCTCAAAAATGAGGGCATATTTGATTTTAATTTCAAAAGATTATACCCATAGAGTCAACTAAATCAATTTGTAGTCGTGCTCTAGTATAACTATTTTAAACGTATGGTAAACGCACATGTCGTAAGCAGCTGATGTAACTTATTATAAATCCAAAAAGCATTGTGCGTGTTCATTTTTTTTTTTATTTTCATCAATAGAATCGTAGGTGACAGGACGTCTGAAGATGAATTCAGTAACGGTAGTGGTGTCGCCTTATACCTCAGAATAGATCAATGGTAGCTGATGAGGAGGTGGCAAATACTAATGAGTGGAGTGGAGTTTCTAGGATGAAATAAATTTCTGACAAGTCTATTTATAAGCAAGTGAAGTTAACCAGCGAAAATGGTAAATCTAGGTTGTACTGGTATTTTGTGAGGACGCCAAGCGGAGAGAGCACTAGTAAAGGGGGCGTTGATTGCAATGTAACGTTGTTTATGCGATCAGGAGATAGGTCATGTGGGTCGGTTAAGGGGAGCGCGCAAAGCACGGGGCGAGCGTTCGAATTCTGAATGTCTCGCGTACTCTGGGTAGTTCTCTGTTATACTCGTAACACGAAAGATGGTCTAGTTCAAATGATGCGCATCAACTTTAGTAATTATATTGAGGGACTTGATTTTATCATTTTCCAATTTTGTATCTTATCGGTAAATCTTCACATTAGCTTTATTTATTTACATTATACTTTTTTTTTTTTTTAGACTCTGTGTGTTTTTTTTTATTAGCGGTTCGCTTTCTTGATTTTTTTTTTATATTCTTAATAAATCAACTAAGAGGCGATCTCTGACATAGATTTAATGTATTTCACCAGGATGCTCTGAATGTCTTCCTTACGATTGGTTCCTGTTATACCAAAGAAGCGGATAGTAAGATGGGTCAAAATAAGGGTATTGAATTTGTATAACAATTTGACAAGCTAAGTTTATCTTCTATATATTGTATCTCTAGAACCTGTTTTAACGCCAGGAAGCCCAGTAACTCGTGTATGTATCTTTTACACTAATCTAACAGGAGGGATGTCCCAATTAAAGGAACAGGACTTCTGAATGTCTCACGATTGGTTCTAATCTTCATAAAATGATGAGTAGGGATGGTCAATTGATAGGGGACGATTTTAAGAACCTGCAGACAACAGTATCGATCAGAAATGTGTATGTCCTAGTCTAACTCCGATTTGGTTAAACGCAGGTAAACAAACTAGTTAACCTGGTGTGTCAATGATAGTGTACGGTTAAATTGACATCAAGAGAGAAGCAATGTCCCAATTTTAGGAGGAACAGGAGCGGCGTGCAATGTCTCAACGAATGTGTTGCGCTTTTATTACCTTTCAAATAAAGAGGTGCCCCGAGTACATCATGGGATTTCTAGAACATAGAGGGGACTTGCAGTTTATAACAGAGTTATGACAATTCATGCATAGCAAACAGCAATTGTCATCTCTGTAGTAACTTTGTGTAGACTCGTCTATGGAAGCTTCAGAAGAGCTACGGATTGTTACGTATGTAATACTGTAACAATAAAGAGCAATGAGCCCAAATTAAAGAGGTTAGCAGGACGGTCTGATTATGCTCTCTACGAGTTGGTGCCTTATTGTATTACGCCTATATCCAATGATAAGATCAGATAGATTGGGTCAAAACATGAGTGATGGATTAATATAAAGAATTTGGACAGACTTCGTAACACAAAATATAGAATCTCGTTGTATACTTTTTTAACTCTAGGAGCTGCAGTAACGTCTGATTGGCTATTTAATTCAAAAGAGCTGTAAAAGTTCCCAATTAAGACGGAATCAGGACAGTCTTGAAAATGTTCCTCACGCTATTGGTTTTATCTCTTTTATGTATCATCTATATCGAGAGCTAATGGATTTAGTAGAGAAATTGGAAGTGGTCAAAATATGGAATGGTGTGAGATGTGTGTACATTATTAATGCGGTAAATATATATGGTGGAAAGTGTCTGAGGTGTTGGAGTCATAGTAATCCTTAACATTTAGAATGTTCATCTTTTATGACTATAACTTTTTACTTTTTTATACGAAGGTAAGGCCATTGTAATCTTCGATTTAAATCTTTAATCAAAGACGGTACCTCAGTTATGTAGGCGAACTAGTACGTCTGCAATGTCTCAGCATTTGGGGTTCTTGTGTATAACTCAAAAGGGAGGGTTACTAGTAAAATAGGATATGGAGTGCAGCTACATAAATATAGCAGGTACTTCAGGGATTTATAAACTAATTGACTTGAAGAAACAGTAAGCACCAAATTGTATCTGTCTAGTTAATCCTTTTTTTGATTTCCAAGGAAAGATAATGTTCTCGAGTTATACTTGCTGATCTTGTTGTTATTTTCTTTGTATTAAATGATACATATCTAAGAGCCATAGTTCCACAATATTTAGAGAGATGAGACTGAGGGGACGTCCGTGGAGAATAGTATCTCTACGAATTGTGTTTTTTCGCCGGTAGAGCACTAAAATTACGACCTGGTTACACGTATTGAGACAATCACAAAAGGAGAGCTTGGAGATATGGATATTATTAGCAAATAGTTGACCAAGATAAAATCCATTTAGTAAATTCTCTAATATAAATTTATTTATAACATGTATAGCTACATAAACTCAATCTATTTTCAGCGTAAACCGCTTTTTAAGGTATCAACAAGAGCAGTCCCAATTCCCGATTATATATGATTGAACTACAGGACGTGCTCGAAAGGTCGCCATCGATGTTGGCTGCTTATACTTACACCTGCTAACACAGAGGTCACGTAGAGGGGGAATACAAAAAATAAGTTGGTAACCCAGCTCTGATTTAGTATATAGAACATCTTGATCAAACAGCACTTATCTCGCACAATGTCTCGATATTTTCTCAGTAGAAAACTAATTAATTATAATCGCCAGTGTAAATAAATAAATAAACAGTAATACTCTAAACATCATTTCCTAATCAAAAGAGCATGTCCCATTTAAGAGGAACAGGACGTCTGAATGTCTTAGGAAATAGTGGTTCCTATATATAAGGAATACTGATCAGACGTACAAATGAATGATCTAAGGACCACCTCATTTTAACTACTGTGATGGTATTGGAATTACCACTCGCCATTAGCAAGCTTTACTCTCCTCAGTTTATCTCCATCTTGCTTATCTGGTAGTTAAACATTGCTTATTTTAAAGATCATGAGAATAAAAGTCAGTAAACTAAACTCTGAAGAAAAGTACACTGGTGGTGGTTAGTTAAATTTTAAGATACGATTGAACTCATGTTTAATTCTTACTCTGTTAGGAGAATTAAGTGTAATGCAGTTCTCCTCAGATATAAGTTAGGAACAGGACGTATCCTTGAATTGATTATTCATCAGGATGTGAGAGTTTCCTTTATATACTCCAATAAATAGAAGTTCAGTAATGATGGTGTAACATACTTAAGGATTTGATTTTAGTCAACAATGTGGACAAACATAGGTGAAACAAATATTGTATAGCGTTCTAGTATAAACATTAATTTATATCGGACTAGGAACCCGAGAGCGTCTAATGGAATACGATATTAGATTCGAATCAGGAGGGAGAGCAGTTCAACTAGAATATGAGTAATATGGAGGGAACAAGCGACGGTCTTAGTGATGTTCAACGATTTGGAGCGTGATTCACTGTTAAGGTGTGGCCGTATTTAGACACTAAAGGGGCATAAGGGTAGGGAGAGGAAAGTGCGGTGCAGAACTGGGCGATATGTATCGTGCAGAATAGTTAAGGAATGAAAGAGGGAAGAAAAGAGGAGAGTAGAAATAGATCAGTAGATGGGTCAAAATGAGAGTGTGATTTGTTTCTTGAAAGTACAACAGGTAAGCGATATTGGGATCATCTCAGATAAATCTTTTTAACCAGAAGCAAAGTAACTCTGATTCGGATCGGATCTACGTAATAAATCAAAAGTGGCAGTGTTCCATGTACAGTGTAGACAAGGCGTCTGAATGTCACGAAACTTATGTGGGTCATCTCTTTATACCACCGAATATAGAAAGTGAAGTAGGATTGTGAGTTCGAAATATAGTGAGGAATAACAGGTATTATTTGAAAAATGTTTGGTAGAAAAGTCGTAAGTATTAAAGCGGTATTCTCTAGTAACTTCTCATAACTGAATAGGACATCAAGTAATGAATGACGTGAGTCAGATGAGATAGCTTATTGAAATAAAGGAGGTCCATGTCGACCAAGCTGTAAAAAAGAATTGTCTGAGTGTGCAAGCAGACATGTCATAGTATTAATGATTTGAATAAGGCGGTGTTTCTCGTTTGATATTAATTCAACATATGAATTTACTTGATAGTGCTATCTTTTTGCTTTTAATATTGCGATCGAAAAAATGAGGGAATTTGATGTTATACTACAAATATAATTGAGTCCAAGTAGGACACACTGACGTTGATCAATTTGTTATACTCTAGTACACTTTTAAAGATTGTTTGATATCAGGGAAGCCAGTAAAACTCTGATGTACTTTAAGATCAGAAGAGTGCAATGGTCCGCATGTTTAAACGAGGAAAGGAACGGACTTTCGATGGAAAAATTCAGTCACATCAAAGCCGAAGAGGGCTAATGGTTCCTTTATGACCATGACATAGGAATCAAAACATTCAGAGATCATAGTAGGGCAATTGGGTCAAGAATGGAGTACGGAATTAGAGGGATTATGATAGGAATTCTGTGGACAAGGCTAGTAACACGCAGATGTGTATCTCTAGGTTAACTTTTTAGACCTAGGGAACATGAAACACAGTAAAGACTCTGAATTGTAGCTGTTAGTTGCAGATAGGTGTATGTCCCAATGTCTAAGTAGGGACAGGACAAATGCTGAAGTGTCTAACGTGCATTAGAGTAGTGCCGGGAATTCAGAAAGAGACTCTAGATGAGAGGGTCAAGAGGAAATCAGATCGAGGTGAGGCGAATAAGGCAATGGGTCGATACGAACTGGAGGGGATTGACGTTGTGTAATGAGGAGAAAGAGAAAGGAGAATAGTGAGCTGAACAACAGTAAAAACCGAGGCAAAATATGATTGAGTCTCGCCTAAGTGAACGTGTTAACCCATAGAAGCCGAGTGTATTCATCTGAATGTGTTATACGTCTTAAATCAAAGAGGCAGAATGGTCGACCAGAGTATAAAGGGAGGAACACTAGCGTGTCTTAATGTCTCGACGATTGTTTCCCCTGTTGAGATGAACCAAGTTCGCGGGGCGAGGGCCAATCAAGATAAGGTCAATTAAGTATGAGGCGAGGCCAAAGAGTAGAGCGGGTGATGTGGGTATTTAATAGACTAGATGTGACAAAAAAGTTATATCACAACATTGTTGTATCTCTAGGTAACTTTTTTAACACCAGGGCAAAGCCCTCAGTACTCGTTGATTAAGGGAGCGTACCACATTAAGAATCAAAAGGAGCAAAGTCCCAATTAAGAGGAATAGGCGACTTCTGAATGGTCTACAATGTGGTGGTACCTTTATACGCAATAAGATGCAGTGAAAAGGGGGATTCCGGACTTTGCGATACTAAATTGAGGGATTTGATTTGTTGAATTCAAACTAATGTATAGATGCAAATCGATTTGACTATGTGGAGGGTAGTAAACAGTAACACAAATCTTGAGTGAGTAAAAGTAACCTTAAATACTACTTTCGTGAATAGTTTTTTGACAAGTTAATCAGTTGAGCTGAATCGCGGGTAAGGGTCGTCGCATGTATTGTTACTTCTGAGAGCAAAAAGGATGAGGCAGGTACACCAATATGTAAGAGGAACGTAGGAGTCCGAATGTCTCAGAAGATTGGTTTCCTTTATATACGCAGAAAATAAGATCAAGTTGGATGGGGAATTGTGTAGCTGTATTGTAGATGTATGGAATGATGCATTGATACTAATATAGTTGTGAGAAGCTATAAGTAAGGTCGATCAAATATGTGAATTCTTGTTAGCTGAGATATCATGGTTAAGTCTCGAGCAGTCGAGAGAGAGGCTATAAGAGTTATCCAGTTCTATACCTGCTAGATCCAGCCGTATCTATTAAGAATCTCGATATCTTACTAAGAGCTATATGACTGCCCGAGTAGTTTAACGAGAGAATGTATAGCTATGGAACCTGGTGTTCATTGAAGATGTGCGACTTTCAGATCTAGACTTGCGAATTCTCTATCTACTTATGATATATCCCTATCATCAAATAAGATTCAGTAGTGGGAGACGGCGATTGATGAGGAGAGGATGAAACTCTCGAGCATAGTGGAAAGTTGTGAGGGTTTAAGTACAGGTTTTCTATATAGGAGACGCAGGCTGTACAGAAGACAGAAAGTTCTATAGCTACGATTAGAAGTATCCAAGACATTGATAGTAATTTCTAAGTTTAAAACCTTTTTCAAAATCAGATTAAAATAACCTTTTCAGTCAATTTAGACATTAAGAGGGAGAGAGTTGAGAGATACGATGAGCACATGAATGGGATGATAAGGAGTGTTTCTGCAAGCTCTATAGCAAGGGTTTGATTCAAGTCAGGATACGGGATGTACGGAATGTGTTCCGGACGATTGGAGGTTCCCTTGATATACGATGCACCGCAAAAAGAATACGTTCAGGTCATAGCTTCGAGTGTTAAGGTAGATCGAAGTAAGAAAGGTGGCGGAATTCTGGAAACCACACGACAACTGAAGTCGTGTCGCGGAGCAACAGGTAACCAACTATCTGTATCCTCTAAGGTGCTCAACTTTTGTGTTAACTCAATCACTTTGAGTCAACAGTAACATTTCTGACTTTTTGTATTCTATGTAAATTCGCAAAATGATGTACTATGGCCCTATATAAAGCCAGGTTAGTAAACGGTATATCGACCCTTGAAAAATAGTCTAAACTCTGGAGATTGAAGCGAACTTGGGTTCCTCTTTATCTGAGACCGGAGAGACGGATTATCGCTATAAGTTTAATAGTGGAATTTTCGAAGTAGGAGAATGGGTGTCACAGAACATTATTTAGAAGAGACAGTGGAGAAGGGAGATGAGTATAAAAATATTGAGCAACTAGGTAAGACCATAAGAGGAGTAGGATCTCGACTTTGTTAGAGTAGTTATTTTGAGAGAATAGGGGAATGGCAATTGTAACGTGCTGGAGAGTACTTTGTTAGAAAAAGCAAACTAATGGATGTTAAAATGTGTTCTAAGGGACGAGAGCGGACAGAGAACGTTCTACGTAAGTCTCACGGTGGATATCGAGTTTTCTTTTAATAGGGTGCAAATTCACTAATGAGAAAGAAGAGAAAGAGGTAAAGTCATGCAGGCTGGAAGATGGATGATTATAAAAGAGGATGGAATTTGTATAAGCAGTACGGATCAGCGAGAGGATAGTAGAGGAGTGGAAGGCATATGGATGAATTGCGGCTGACTTCGCTCGACTTAAGTAATATCCTTTCGAGGTAGAGAAGCGTCGTTAGGCGGCAATGCAAACATGTTGAACTTCGCTGAGTTTCTGTTATCTGTTAAATTACATATCGAAAAGTAATGCATGTCCGCAGATTAAAGCAGGCAACGACCGAGGTCGTGAATAAGTCTCACGATCTCAGAGTACTATTATACAGCCTAGGAACCGGATCTCAGATGATTCTAGAGCGAGGCGGCGTTCAAGAGGGCATGCAGGGATGTGATGGTTGTAAGGAGGAGGGGACGAATTTGACGCAACCAGTCCAACTCAACATGTGAGGTCCTCGTCGGTTCTCGAGAGTAACTTTCGATCTTCAGGAAGAGCCGCAGTTAACGCGATCACTGCACTTGTACACCTTTTAATCGCCACTCAAAAGAGCATCAGGATCCGACACAGGATGAGTGAATATCAAGCAGGTGTAATTCTATGGGAGACGTATATCTTCTCTGCTATCGTATTGGAGATCTATCCTTTATACTGACAGAAGATAGATGCAGAGTCATGGGAATAGGGGTTCGCAAATGAGGGAGTTGATTTTATAACAAATTGAGTAAGGACGTAAACGCAGGTTTAGCCACAGAAACGCTTGAGATGATTATCTCTAGTAAACTTTGTTCCACCAAAATATGTAAGCCGTGTTATATAATTCTTTAAGATAATAAATCTTATAAATCAAAGAGAATGCGCTGCTCCCAAGTTAGAAGAAATGAGTATAAACGAGGATCGATTTAGTTTTCTAATCGTGATCTAATGTCCGTGACAGAAAATTCGTAGTTTCTGAGGCTGTTATATGCCATGAGAAACCCAAAAATGACCGTACACTTTTAATATATTAGTTTACCGACTGGTAGCTGATATTGGGTGAACAAAGATCATAAGTTGGTATTATTAGTCTGATGTCATGTGGTTTTATTTAATCACCGGGGGAATCTGTCGAAGACGCTCTATAGATCAACTGAATGACTAAGTAGCTCCTAAATAATTGTATCTCAGATAAGCTCCTTTGCTTATAAAAACGGCATCTCAATAGCGAAGTACTCTCTAAGTAAGTGCAGTTGTCATGTATATGTACTTCTTACAATTTCAAGAGTATGAGCATGGTCGCCAGATTTAGCAGGGAACAGCGAAGCGTTTCATATATGCTGATCATCACATGATTGGTTCCATTTATTACTCAAATATCCGAAAGACCGTCAGTGAAGATAATGGGTACATAATCATATAAATGGGTATTATTTGGTATTCTTAGCTAGTAACAAAATTTGAGACTAACTAGTTGAGACCAAATATGTATCATCTAGTAATCATTTTTTAATTAACCCAGGATGGAAGAGCCAGGAGTTAACGATCTGATCTGATACCTTAATTAAAGATAAAAGAGATTGTTCCAATTAATTACAAAGTTAAGTCAAAGTATTCACGATTGGTTCTCTTTTTACAAAGAAATAACAAACGAAAACTTGCAGATAGTTTAAAACCTACATAACTAAGTACATAAATTTGTTGATGAGAGTAAATATTTTGAACTAACAATGATACAAGACTCATAGTATTGTATTTGTCGTGAAGTCAACTCTTAATTTTCTAAAATCACCATGGGTTTGTACCATACTCTCTCGTATAACAGGTATAACGTTCCGTCTAAGATTTGTGTTACATAAACCCTTATAATTCCAATAAGAGTTAGGCATCGTGATTCTGGGTGCTCCCCGTCAATAACAAATTGCTCCATTATGTTAAAAGGAAGGAGCAGTGGTAGAAGCTGTTGCGGGACTGTTCAATTCTGCACTTGTATTACTTCGGTTCACTTTATCACCCCAAACAAAAGAGGGGTTTCAGTTTCAGAATGGTGGTTCAAGCACATAGAAATGGTGAGTCAACATTGACATTTTATATTAGCAAGCACTTTGCTTATCTCAACAGCTTAACCCAAATTTTGTATGCAATCTCTAGTAATTTTTAAGAATAATATATACTCTGATTGTACTTTAAATCAAAAATGCATGTCCCAATTAAGAGGAAACAGGACCTGAATGCTCAGCGATTGGTTTTCCTTGTACCGGAATTCTGGAGTTTAGGATTGTGTGTGCTCTCAAACATGAGGGATTGGATCTTAAAAAACTTTAACAACAGTCATCCAAATTGCTATTTCGTAAAGTAACTTCTTATACCAGGAAGCCAGGTAACTCTGAATTTGTACTTTAAATCAAGCGAGCATGGGTCCCCAATTAAAGAGGAAACAAGGACGTCTGAAATGCTCAGGATTGGTTCTCTATTAGTGACCCAAAAGAGTCAGTAAGATGGTCCAAAATAAGCGGATTTGAATTTAATTAATCAATTTGACAACAGTAACGCAAATGTGTATCTGCTTAGTGTCCATCTAATTGTATCCAGCCGAAGCCGTAACTCTGATTTTGTACTTACAATCATAAAGAGCATAACTCAAAATAGCGGAACATGGAGAGTCTGAATGCTCTAACGATTGTCGTATTTTCTTTATAATCCCCAAAATAGATCAAGTGAGGATGGGTCAAATATGAGGGCCAATTTTAGAGTATTTATAATAATAAGTTTGACAAGAAACTAGATAACAAATTGTAATCTCTAGTAACTTTTTAACCAGGAAGCCAGTAACCGCTCTGAGTTGTACTTTAAATCAAAAGAGCTATTGGTCCAAGTATAAGAGGGAACAGGCGACGAGTCTGAAAATGTCTCACGTATTGGTTCCCTGTGTAGTGCCGCACATATGAGATCATGTAGGATGGGTCATAAATGAGGGATTGAGTTTAATAAAAATTGATACAACAGTAACAAAATTGTATCTCTAGTTAAACTTTTTCAAACCGAGGGAATGCCAGTAACGGAATCTGGATCTTGTACTTAAAATCAAAAGCAGCATGTCCGAATTAAGAGGAACAGGATGTCTGAAGTCTCACGATTGGTTCCTTGATACCCAAAGAGGATAGTAAGATGGTTCAAAATGAGGGATTGATTTAGCACAATTCTGACTAACACGTTAACCAGAAATCTGTATCTCTAGTTAACCTTTTTAACCAGGAAAGCCAGTAACTCGTCCAGTATTTAGAATTTCCTCATAAATTCACAAACGAGAAGTGTCTTAGTTAACAGATGAATCAGGATGTTCGCATGTCTCTACATTGTTAAGTCGCTTAATAGACTATGACGAATACAACTAGCAAGCGTCAGTAAGATGAGTGAGTCAAAAGTAAAAGGATTATGAGATTTTTTGTCATATTAGCCCGACAGTAGCTATTCAGTGACACCAAAAAGTCAGCTAACCTCAAATTGTATCTCTATAACTTTTTTACGAGCAGGAAAAAGCACTTAGTGCTCCATACTTTCTGAGTTTAGTTATGTTACATCTAAAGAGCATGTCCGTACAATTAGGTTACTGGTAATCTAAAGGAGCAGTGTTCTGAACTGTCTCTGTACTTTTTGGAATATGGTTTTCTCTTACATATAATATTCCTACAAATCGAATGAGTTGGATGGCGTAACAGACACTGTAATTGAGGGATTCTAAGAACTCTTTATATTGATCCAGTTGTTATTGCATTAGCCAGGTAATGAGAATTACTTAATTTTTTTTGTAATTATCCTTTCCCATAAAAGGAACAGTCTTTTCCACATACATTTTCCAGCAGTAAATATATATGTTTTAATCTGAATTTTTTTTTTACATATTTGTTAACTCATTTCATGATTGTGAATAGCCCAGAAATAATCTTGATTTGGTGACTTTAAACTCAAAGCAGCCATGTACCCAATTAGAGGGAACGGACGGGTCTCGGAATGCACTTCGCCACTGATTTGGGAGTTGCTCCTTGTAATGATTATTCGCGCACAGAAGTGGCTCGAACGAGGTCAGAAGATGGGTTCACCAATATAGCATTAAAAAAATTGTGATATATATAATACCAATTTTCCCGGATTGAAAGCAATCACCTTATCAAATAAAACGCAATTATCTTATTGGTATTTCTATGTAATTCTATTTTAAAACGCCAATCAGCAAAAAAAGCAGTAACTCATTGGAATTGTACGCTTGATGTATAAATTCAACAAGAGAGATTATGTGCACCATATTTAGTGCAAGTGTTAAACATGGTTGGGAGGATGCTTCATACGTATATTGTCTCAAACACATGATCTAAGATTTCCTTTACTATTTATAATCAACAAACGTAAAAGATAGAAGAAAAGGAAGAAGATGTAAAAATGATCCAAATAAATGGGGATGATTTAATGAAGTACATTACTCATACAGTAACCAATTAGTATCCTTCTATAACTTTTAAACCAGGAAATCAGTAACTCTGATTGTAACTTTAAATCAAAAGAGATGCTCAATTAAGAGAGACACAGGACAGTCTGATATTTGTGCTTATCACGCTATCTGCTCTTATTAATACCATATTACCACGGTTCATGTCAAGGATGGGTGTGGTCAGATAATAAGTGGATTTGATTTTTTTATAAGACCCTTCGACTATCAACATTGCGCTAAACCAAAAACTCACTCATGAAAAGTAATGCTTGCTAGATAACTTTTTTCTTAACACCAGGGAATACTCACGTAACTATCTCTGATTGATACTCTTTATCAAAAGAGCCAAAGTGTTACCATATTTTTAAGTAGAAGGGCTTGGACCACAATCGTGTCAGTCAACGATTTGAATATGGATCGTCTTTATATTAGGTGGTACGATACTAGATGAAGGATTCACAGAATAGAATGAGTTTTAGTTCAATTGTAATTGAGGTCAATAATGGGGAAGATTTTCTTGAAGTAATATTAGTAAGAATACTGATTTCATGATATAACAATAATTCAAGATTTGTTGTATCTTACTATATAGTTTAACCTAATTAGGTTAAACTCAAGCAGTATGAATGCCTCTGTATTAACCTGTTAATCTTGATTCCTTGGTACTATTATCAGACGAGCAATAGTCCGCGCCCAATATAAGAGGAACATGATGACGTGTCAGATCATGTCTAGGAGGTATTAGAGTTCTTTATCACCCAAGAAGGAGGTGCTAGTTTAATGAGTGAGAGAGAGTAAAGGATTGATTAATAAAGCAACCTGTGAAAAATAACACAAGTAAACACGAATATTGGTAATCTTAGTAACTGTTTTAACCAAGTTGATAAGTTCCTAGGTAAGAGATACATCCAGTATTTATGTATCATACTTATGATACTATAAAAGAGCTCATTAATATGCCAACTTGAGAAAAAGAACAGGAAAGAAACCTTTTCTTAATGTTGATCATCACTGATTGTTCCGGGGTTATTATGACTCTGTTCAAAATATAAAGCCATCAGATCAGCGACTAAAATGGGTCAAAGATGAGAACGGGATGTTTAAGATTTTTATAAAAATTGATACCAACAGTAACCAATTAATGTATATCTATGTTCCTATAACAATATAAATTCGTTGCGAGGAAGACGCACAGTAACGGAGTAGTGTACTAACGTAAGAAATCGCAGAAAGAGGACATGTGACCAGAGATAAGAGAAGAAGCAGGGAGAGATCGAATGTCTCGACGATTGAGATCCTGTTAGAAACCGAGCGAGAGAGTAGGAGCGAGAGAGTAGGAGCGAGAGAGTAGGAGCGAGAAAGAGAAAAAATTGGGACAGAGAGAGGAAGAGGAGAGTAGATGTAGCTAGAGACTAATAGTTTGAGTACCCAGGGAGAGACCACTAGTAACTCTAGAGTGGTAACGAGTTAAAATCAAAAGAGCATGTGCCAAATTAAGAGGAAAGACGGACGAGATCTGAAGTCTCAGCAATTGGTTCCTTTATACGACGAGAGAAAAGAGGTCCAGTGAGATGGGGTCGAAATGAGGGAATTGGATCTTACACCAATTTTTGACTAACAGTTAAACCCAGAATCGTATCTCTAGTAACATTTTTCAAACCAGGAAGGCAGTAATCTGATTATACTTTAAATCAAAAGAGCGTGTCTTAGTTAAGATGAACAGAATGTCTGAATGTCTCACGATTGGGTTCCTTTATACCCAAAAGACGTCAAAGTAAGATGGGTCAAAAAAGGATTGGGATTTATAACCATTTGACAACAGGTAACCACAATTGGTTCTCTAGTTACACTTTTAAACCAGGAAGCCAGTAACTCTGATGTAACTCTTAAATCAATATAGATGCATGTCCCCAATTAAGAGGAGAACAGGACGTCTGAATTCTCCGATTGGTTCTCTTTATACCGCAAAAAGTGAGTAGGATGGGTCAGAAATGAGGGTTATTTATAAAAATTTGACAACAGTATCCAAATTGTATCTCTAGTAACTTTTTAACCAGAAAGCCAGTAACTCTGATTGTACTTAAATCAAAAGAGCATGTCCCCAATTAAGAGAACTAGGCACGTTCCTGAATGTCCTCAACGATTGGTTCCCTTTATACCCAAAAAGGAGGCTCAGTAAGATGGGGTCAAAATAAAGGGATTGATCTTATAAAATTTGACACCAGTAACCAAATTTGGTATCATCTAGTAACTTTTTAAGCCAGGAATCAGTAACTGCTGCATTGTACTTTTAAATCAGAAGAGCATGTTCCCCAATAAGAGGGAACAGGAACGTTCTGAATGTCTCACGATGGTTCCTTTTATACTCCCAAAAGTAGAATAGTCAGGATGGTGCAAGAATGAGGGACTGATTATATGAGAAATTTGACAACATAACGCAAATTGGACATCCTAGTAACTTTTAACCAAGGAAAGCCAGTAACTCCTGTATTGTACTTTATAATCATAAAGAGAGCATGTCCCAATTAAGAGGAACAGGACTCTGAATGTCTCACGATTGGTTCCTTTATACCGAAAATAGGTCAGTAGGATGGGTCCAAATGAGGGATTGATTTATAAAAATTTGACAACAGTAACCCAAATTGTATCTCTAGTAACCTTTTAACCAGGAAGCCAGTAACTCTGATTATACTTTAAATCAAAAGAGCGTGTCCCACTAATAAGAGGAACAGGACGTCTGAATGTCTCACGATTGGTTCCTTTATAACCAAAATAGGTCAGTTAGTAAGATGGGTCAAAATAAGGGATTGATTTATACAGAATTGACAACAGTAACAAAATGTGTAGTATCTTATAACTTTTTAACTCAGGAAGCCGAGTGACTCGATGTACTTTAATCAAAGAGCATGGTTCCCAATTAAAGAGGAACAGGAGTCTTGAAGTCTCACGGATTGGGTTCCTTAATACCCAAAATAGATGAGTAGGATGGGTCAAAATGGGGAATTGATATTTATAAAAATTTGACAACAGTATCCAACCAACTTGTATCTCTAGTAACTTTTTTTAAGCCAGGAAGCCAGTAATCTGATTGTGACTTTATAATCAAAAGAGCATGAGGTCCCAATAAGCAGAACAAGGACGTCTGGCAATGTCTCACGATTGGTTCCTTATATCCCAAAAGAGGTCAGTAAGTATGGGTCCAATAAAGGGATAGATTTATAACAATTTGACAACAGTAAACAAATTGTATCTCTAGTAACTTTTTAACCAGAGTACACGCAGTAACTCTGATGGTATTATTAAATCAAAAAGCATGGTCCAATTAAAGAGGAACAGACGGACACGTCTGAATGTCTTCAACGATTGGTCCTTTATACCCAAAATAGATGAGTAGGATGGGTCAAAATGAAGGGATTGATTTATAAAATGTGACAACAGTATCCAAATTGTATCTCTACGTAACTTCTGTTAACACCAGGCAAGCCCAAGTAACTCTGATTGACTGTTAAATCACAAAACGAGGCATCGTCCCAATTAAGAGGAACAGGACGTTCTGATATGTCTGCACGATATAGGTTCCTTGTATACCCCAATAAGAGGTCATAAGATGGGTCAACAATGAAGGGATTGATTATATACAATTTGAACAACAGTAACTCACATATGTATCTCTAGTATACTTTTTTAAACCAGGAAAACCAGTAACTCTGACTTGTACTCTTAAATCAAAAGAGCAATAGTACCATTAAAGAGGAACAGGACGTCGAATGTCTCAAGATTGGTCAGCTTATTAACCCAAAATACGAATCAGATAAGGATGGGGTCATAGAATGAGGGATTGATTTATAAAATTTGACAACAGTAACCAATTTGTTCTCTAGAACATTTTAACGCAGGAAACAGTAAAATGTTTTTAATTTTTAAATCAAAAGAGCATGTCCCATTTAAGAGGAACAGGACGTTGAATGTCTCAGCGATTCGTTTCCTTTAATAACCCGAAATAGATACGTAGGATGGGTCAATAATGAGAGATTGATTATAAAAATTTGATCAACGAGTATCCAAATGGTATCCTCTATGTACTTTTTTAACCAAAAAACTAGCATCTCTGATTATGTACTTTTAAATCAAAAGAGCATGTCCTAATTAAGAGGAACGGACGTCTGAATGTTTCACGATTGGTTCCTTTATACCCAAAGAGGTCAGTAAGATGGGTCAAAATAAGGGATTGATTTATAAGACAATTTTTCACAAATACCCAGCATGTTATCTCTAGTAACTTTTTACCCAGGAAGCCAGTAACTCTGATTGTACTTAAATCAGAAAGAAGGCATGTCCCAGTATTAAGAGGGGAACAGGAACGTCTGAATGTTCTCAACGATGGTTCCTTTATACCCGCAAAATAGATCAGTAGGATGGTCAAAATGAGGGATTGATTTAGTAAAAATTTGACAACAGTAATCTCATACAGGTACTCTGTAACTTTTTAACATCAGGAAGCCAGTAACTCTCTGATTGTAACTTAACAACTCAAAAGAGCATGCGTCCCAATTAAGAGGTAACCAAGGTAGACGTTCGGATGAGTCCTCACGATGTGGGGTCTTCTGGTTATACCTCAAAACCGAGGTCAAGTAGATGGTCAGATATAGAGGGGATTGATTTTTTACACGATCCAACTTGTGAAAGCTACAGTAACGCAAAATTGTATCTCAGGTAATTTTTTTAACACAGGGAAGCCAGTAACTCTGACTTAATACTTTAACATCAAAAAGAGCCGTGTCTTCGTTAAGGATGACAGGAAATGTCTGATGGTCCGTCAGGGCGATTGGGTTCATTTATAAACCAAAAGACGTCCAAGTAAAGATGGGTCCAAAATCAGGGGATTGATTATAACAATTTGACCAGACAGTAACCAAATTGTATCTCTAGTAACTTTTAACCAAGGAAGCCATTGCTTGTACGTCTGATTGTACTCTTAAACGCAAAAGAGCATCCTCGTCCCAATTAAGCTGGCAACAGGACGTCTGCAAGGTCTCACGATTGGTTCCACTTATACCCAAATATAATGAGTAGGTATGGCGTGAAAAATGGAGGGATTGATTTATACAAAATTTTGAACAACAGTCCAAATTTGCTATGTCTAGTAACTATTTAACACACACAGGAAGCCAGTAACTCTTGTATATGTACTTTTAATATCAAAAGAGCCAATGTTCCCAGCTAAGGAGGAACAGGACATCTGGAATGTTCAGACGTATTGGCTTCCTTATACCCCAAAGGTGGTCACGTAGCATGGGTCAAAATAGAGGGATTGATTCTATAAACAAGAACTTGACAACTAAGCCGAAGTGGTTAGCTAGTAACTTTTAACTCAGGATAGCAGTAACTCTGATTGTACTTTTCAATTCAAAGAGCATGTGTCCCACATAAAGGAGGAACAGAGACTGTCTGAATGTCTCGAGCGATTGGTTCCTTTATACCCCAAATAGGCATAATAGATCAGTAGGATGGGTCAAAATGTAGGGATTGGGATTTATTAAGAATTTGACAACAGTAACATAAATTGAATCTCTATAACACTTTTACCAGAAGTCCAGAATCTCTGATTGTACTTTAAATCAAAAGAGCATGTTCCAATTAAGAGGAACAGGATACTGAATGTCTCACGATTGGTTCCCTTATACCCAAAATAGATCAGTGGATGGTCCAAAATAGGGATGGATTTATAAAAATTTGACACAGTAACCAAATGGGTCTCCTGTAACTTTTTTTACCAGAAAGTCGTAACTCTGATGATACTTTAAATCAAAAGAGCGTGTCCAAATTAAAAGGAACAGGATGTCTGAATGTCTCACGCTTGGTTCCTTTATACTAAAATAGCTCAGTAAGATGGGTCAAAAACCTAAGGGAATTGATTTAAATAACAATTCTGACAACAGCTAACACAGAATTGATCCTAGGTAACTGTTTTAACTACAGGAAGCAGTAACTCTGATTGTACTTTAAATCAAAAGAGCATGTTCCCAATTAAGAGGATACAGGACGTCTGAATGCTCCACGATTGGGTTGTCCTTTATACCCCAATAAAGATGAGGTAGGATGGGTCATAAATGAAGGGATTGATTTATAAAAAATTTGACAACAGTATCCAAATTGTAACTCTAGTAACATTTTAACCAGGAAACCAGTAACTCTGATTGTACTGTTAAATCAATAAGAGCAGTCCCAATTATAAGAGGAACAGGACGGTCTGAATGTCTCACGAATTGGTTTCCTTTATACCCAATAGAGGTCAGTAAGGATGGGTCAAAATAGGATTGATTATATAACAATGTTGACAACAGTAACCAAATGTAATCTCTAGTAACTTTTTAACAAGAAACCAGTAACTCTGATTGTACTTTAAATCAAAAGAGCATGTCCCAGATCTAAGAGGAAACAGGAGACTGTCTGAGCATGTCTCACGAATGGTT